>CAUYRH010153374.1:0-25031 GCA_963574655.1 Perodicticus potto | reverse complement strand
TAGGTCAGTTTCTTGTGAATTTCCTAGGCCTGAATTCCATGGATGGACTGTGTCCATTCATTGATACACTCATTCACCTTGCCCCCGGCAGAAGGGACTGTATTCATTCGTTTCCTGGCCAAGGAACCCATACACCTATATATAACCTGAGGCTAGAGGAGGAGACGGGGAAAGACCGGGAGAGGAACGGAGAGAGCTTCTCTCTCCCCACTTGAAATCTCTGCCTCTACCAGGAGCTTTGGTGTTTTCTGTATTCTTTTCTGTAAATCAATTCTGTCTTACCACGGAGGGGTGGGGGGGGGGGAAATAATGTAATGAAGAATAATAAAATACATGTATTTAAAAAAAAATAAGAGGCTTAATTCTTTTTGCTGAAAATGGAGGCAGACATTTCTTTTCCCTCCTTTTACTCAGAGCATTTACCTTGGAAAATTTGTAAGTACTTAGTCATCTCTTTGAAATGTATATAAACTCGTCTTGAAGATTAGATGAGACTTTTGTCAGCTTTATGACCCAGGAATAGAATATCTTTCTCAAGTAACATATCACCTCTATCTAGGGTTTTTATGGGAAGGTAGGAGCCTAACTTGTGTAGGAGCCTATCTTCAAGGTGCAAAACCACCTCCTGCACTAAAGAGGTGACGAGTTTGTCTTTTCTCCTGTTAAAGCTAATTAGCTAATACGGGTGTTCATTCCAATTGCCAAGTAAAGTTAGGATGAATCATGCATAAATAACAGATGATATTGTCAAGTCTTCTTACTTGAAAACTAGCAATTGTTTCTCTTGAAAACAACACGTACATGAGGGGTTAGATTTCTTTCTGACTTAGCCTACTTTCAGCAGGCTGCAAGTAATGCATATGACATTCTGGTTTAATAATTTAGTAATAAAAGTGTTTTCCTTCTCTACTACTTTTATGGAGATTTCTGAGTTGGGTGAGTATTTTATTTTAAATTATATTTCCCTAACAGTTGAAAGCTAGAAAAAGCCTTATTCCTATCGTTATGACAAAGAAATGCTGTGTCATCTGAAGAACAAAACTTAAACTTTTTCAGATACCTGGGAGAGCAAAGTTACAGAATGATCTAAGGAAAGATTGGCACCTCGGAGAGATGGAATGAGAGCACTTGCTTCCCTGGTGTCGATGCTAAAAGCTACACCAGCTGGGAAGGAGAATTCAGTTAAAAATGCTTGACAAATTTCACAATGAACTACCTGAAAGGAAAATAAAGAAAATAATCCAATTTATAATAACAACAAAAAGAGTAAAATACTCAGGAATAAACCTAAAAAGAAGCAGAACTGCCATATGATCCAGCAATTTCATTTCTGAGTTATCTACCCAAAGGAAATAAAACCAAAGAGATGTCTGTATTTCCATTTTCCTTGTAGCATTATTCACAATAGCCAAGATACGAAATCAACCTAAATGTCCATTGATAGATGAATGAATAAATACATTGTGGCTTCTATGTGTGTGTGTATATGCTACTGTGTGTAATATATATGTATGCATATATACACACATAGTAGACAATTATTCTTTTTTTAAAAAAAAGAAATTCCCACCATTTGCAGCAGTACAGATGAACCTGGAGGACATTACGCAAAACGAAATAAGTCTGACATAGCGACATGAACAGGTTCTGAAAATCTAAGTCACAGCAATGTGGCTGGAGTTAACAGTATTATATGCTTGACATTTGCCAAGAGTGGAGATCTTAAGTGTTCTCACTACAGAAAAACAAGTTTAACAAATTGCTAAAAGTCAATTAGGGGTTGATGTGAAGCTCCACCTGGGAGCCAGAGACATAAGAAAATTCGTTTCCCTGGGCCTTACTATGTGCTAAGGAGAAAGGGTGGAGGTTGTGGGAGAGGGCAGACAAATCACGCACTGGTGTTGCAGAGCTCTCCCCTCTCTCTGTAGAGAGAGAGGACCTGAGAAGAGACTCCGGGTGCCCGTCAGTTTCAACAGGTTCAACACAAAGGTCCTAACTTACCTTCCACCCGGCAAGTCATTAGGAAGACCTCGGGATGCAATTAAGAACCAGGTTTCTTTTTAATCAAGTATTTATTGAATTCAGGAGCTGGACCTCACATAGGAAGCAAGAAAGTGAAAGTGAAAACGAGAACATTAGGTTATACTTTCCTCACCTCGCGTTTTACTGTGTTTGAATAGAAGATGAATCATGGAATGGTTTACCTGGAAAATTACAAAAGTAAGAGCTTAATGCTTTCTAAATCTAAGTACCTATTTCTTGATTACAAAATAAGGTCTTCTAATACCAAAAAGGTAGATAATACTAAAATGTTTAATGATAGGGTAAAAATAACCTCTAATCTTACCTACAAGAGGTAACAATTACACCATTCTTGGTAGACATCTTCACAGCTTTTTAAAACGTTCAAACCAATAACCTGCTGGGCTTTCTGGGACACATGAAGAGAGGACATTCCGTCATCAGAGGGGCCTCTGAGTGGCCCAGGAGCCCTGATGGTGCCGCCAGGGAGACTGCCGAGTCTGGGAAGCCATATCATCACTGTCCATGATCAGAGGGCCTCTGAATGGCCCAGGAGCCCTGATGGTGCCCACCAGGGAGACTGCCGAGTCTGGGAAGCCACGTCATCACTGGGAGGCCTCTTGGGTCTAAGCACCCACTTACAGATACACAAGCGTAAGTGTTATATTATTACTGTCCAGAAACTGACATTATTTTTGTCATTTTATGGAGACATTTTTAAAGATATTGCGTTGAGGGGAGGGCATCCGCCTTCCTGTAGGCAAGACATTAATACGTGAAAATTAAAAATAATAATAGCTAATCTCATAGTGCTATGAGTCCTATCATTAACTCATGTAATTTACACTATTATCCCCACCTTAGAGATGACAAAAATGGCCCCAAATAACTTGCCCACAGCCAGCCTGCACAAGAAAATGTCAGCCTGCACACTTGACAAAGGGGGCCGGCCTGCACACTTGAAAATGTCAGCCTGCACTCTAACAAAGGCAACCTGGCCCAGAGTCTGTGCTTTAATTACCGTGACACCCTCAGGCTGTCAGAAAAGGCCTGTCTGATGGGGCTTCCTTCAAGCTGGGACCCGATGAAGAGTGGACATTAGGCAGAAGACAAGCCAGGGGAACAGTACACCAGGCATACAAGAGATCATAGGTAAAGGCGCTGTGGTGGGAAACAGCACAGCATGTTCCCAGAACTCCCAAAAGAAAGCCCTTGTGTGGAGCCAAGGCAGTGCTCCGGGAGGAGGTGAGGCGATGCAAGAGGCACGAAGAAGGCCCTGGGTCAGGGACATGGGAAATGTTACCGCGTGTAAAGGCAAAGTATTCACACTTTTACAAGCCTGTTTCTGGTCTCTTTTGCCTCCCAACTATTGGACCTATGTCCTGTCCACTTGCCATCCCTGTGTCTTAAACCCCCACCCAAGAGACATCTGTCATTGATAGTTTCCCTGAAGCCAGACTCAACCAACCCCTGGGATCTTTCTGAATGAGAAACCTGATTCCTTCCCTCTCAGGGTGTAAACATTTGGCTGTCACTGCTTGTACAGTTAGGTGTCAATTCTTCAGTGAGGCCTAGGAGTCCCTCAGCATCCACCCCCTCTGCAGCCTCAGCTCCTTCACTATTTTACACACAACCTTGGCTCAGATGCATCTGAATGTTCTCACGTCCTCCCCTCAACCTACAATAACCAATAATGAATGAATTTCCTCCATGAATCACTCCTGTTCTGCTCATGATTTTGTTTTAGTTATAAATCTCCACTTACTTCCAAAGTTAGCTATTATAGTCCCTTCTTTTCTCTTGAAAGCCAACCTTGCTTACAAAATTCTGGTCTTGGAATTCTAAGTAAAATAATTACTGTCCTTGGAATCCAGGTTTTAAAACATAGCCACATAGGTTCACTGTGTATCTTCCAAACTCCTGGATTTCCAGGGTTTCTGTGTGTGCTATAGTTGATCCTCTGAAGCACTGCCACTGGCAACCTTCCCACCTGGTAGCACGCATCCACTCCAGTCCTCCACACAGGCCTCGCACGTTCTCACTCCAAGGCCAGCCGAATCTCTCATCTGGCAGCCCTCTATCCTTGGGAGTTTCCTCTCACCTCTTGAGGAATTCCCCCTCATTTTATTGCAAACTCCACCTTGGAGCTTTTCTTTATAATTCTATGTTTAATTTCTCCTAGTTTTCCACTTGCCTTTTTAGTTTTTCTCTTTCATAACTCAACCTTCTCTAAATTATTCATAAAAATAAGTGGAGTATTGATTTCGAATCCAATTCTTGACATTTTTATGAAAACTTTTAGATACACTAGTAAATTCTGAGTAAATTAAGAACCTTTAAAGGAACTGCATAACGTGAATTATAATAATGAAACAAAGAGGTAACTCAAACAGAAAGGTGCCCTTGAATTCTTTCTATGATTTTTGGGATTAAATGGACTTCATAATGTTGGAAAAATATTTAGAATGTTTGCTTTGGAGCTATTATAACTTTAATCAAGAAGATGAAAATGACCTCTCATCTTAACTTTTCTCCAGAATGTATTGAGTGTGCCGTAATTTCTAGTTCTCCTTCACCAATGCTGAAATCTTTTAGATGCTCTTTAATCCCCTAACTTTCCTGTCACATGCTGCAAGTTAGAAACCTCAGCAAATAAATCTTTCATCCATGTCAATGATGTAACTTAGATCTATAAATAAACAATAAAGCTCTTAATAAAAATCAATTGTTTCAATGTAAAATGCCCTATGGTTTACTTTTCTCTACTGCCTGCTTCAATTCCTAATAATTTTACAAAGATCCCAGTTTTCAGTAAGTCTTTCCCTTTTTATCAAATAAAAAATCAAACTTAGCCATTACATTAAAATGTAGGTAAATTTAAGAGTTTTAATTTGGATTCTGTATTTATCAGCCCCAATACAAGATACTGAAGATTTAAATAAAAAAAAAGTGATTAAAATATAGGTTGTTCCCTTAAAAAGAGAATAATAAGATATGGAGGAGCAAACACATACAGGAGGAACTAGAAAGAAAGAAAATAAAAGGCTTTAAAATACAGATAATGACACAATACCAACACACACAGGAAAAATCAGAGTCGTTCATTCTTAAGTTCATTGATATTCTCTCAGAGATATAGCTGCAGTTCTGGGGTGGGTTACCATTAGGTTAATATTGCAGCATTTCATTGACATTAAAAATTAAAAGTATAAGAGTTTATAAATTTAAGTCATTCATTCATTTATTTACAATCCAGTTTTGAGCTTCTTCTAGGACACAGGGCACTAGATCTAACTTGTTAACAGGTTGTGTTAGCAAGGATACAAACTAAGTGTTCCGTATTTTATTTTTCCTTTCTAACCATTTACGTCAATGGGCTTTGACAACGAAGATTCCTTTTCATCTCTTTCGTTTTTCTTTCTGCACTTTTGCTATGAGGTAAATAGGCTTTTATCTGACTATGGACAATCCAACCAACCTCGACTACATTAACAGCTGCCCTGTGGATCCAACATGCCAACATGCTGACAAAGTGGGTGACATTATCCAAAAGAAAACAAAATGGGAAGAGGAGGAAGCTACAGAACAAAGAAAAACATAAAAATTAGTAATCAGATTACTAAACAAATAACTTTCAAATGATTTACCATTGGAACATTAGTCCTCTTTTTAAGATGTCTCTAACCTGCCCTGGATACATGAACACCAGGAAAACACAAGGTTTCTTCAAATCAAGAGAAATTGATACCATGAAGTCGTTAAGGATTACCAAAAGTAAACATTTAGGTGAGTTTTGTTAGACCCAGTGCAATTTTTTTTTTTCCTTTTCAACCTAGCTGCAATATACAGTTGAACTATTCCAGACAGGTAAGGTCCAATGCCGCATGCGTTGCAGATGCTACTTATTACACAGAATTCTGCAAGACATTCTCCTGGTACCAGATCCACTTAACTCCTTGGGAGAAGTATGCCAGATAAAAGCTTTAGACGACGCTTTGTAATGGGTCATTCTGTCATCCTTCTCTCTCAGTAATTTCTTTGGTCTCTTGCTATTCCGTCTTTCCCTCTCTACCCACCCCAACCTACTACCAGGTCATCGAAACACTAAAGGGGAGAAATAAAATATGGATGAGAAAGGAAGAAAGATTTAGGATCTTCTAACTCCCTAAACATATAAATCCTCATGGATATTTTGAAGTCTCAGAATAATCCCCAGGTATTAGCTAATTAAGGGAAGGATTTGTGTTTCTCCATGAGTCTTAGGGTCAAACACAGCTAAGGGTCTGATTCCTGACTCAGCCTTTCCCGTTATTGCTGGACACATCAGAGTTTCCCAAATCTACTGCACAATGAAGACAAACTCTCTCTGGGTTTTAGTAGCAGTGTTGGTTTGTTTTTTTTAACCATATAAGATTTTAAACTTACCCCAATAGCTGCTAAGATTGGTGCTTGATAAATCCACTTGATGTTTCCTGCACTAAGTTCCCAGCACCTAAGACATGAGAAAAAAAAACTTTCATGAATAAATTGGAAGGCAAATAGATAGTGAGAACTAAATAGCATTTTAAATTTTACCAAAAATTTCCAACTCCAAACATCTGATTAAGAAAAGGAACAAATAGACAAAAAAATACTTACTTTAAAACACCCAAACCAGTGAATAATATGGAACTGGCACTAGTTTTCATAGTGTTGGCTTACCCTTTGTGGATAAGCAAAGAATAATAAATATCAGTGAATTGCTTTTATAGTGATGAGAATTAAAACAATGTTTCCAGAGCCACACACACACACAAAAAGTATAGTCTTCTGTGTTACAATTGACGTTTCACTTTTATTTTCACTGGCAGGTAAGAATTCTACCACTGAACCACCAGTGTTTGGCTTTTATTTTCATTGAAAGTGGACTTAATAATTAAAACTTATTTGTAATAATCAGTAATTAGTAAAAGTACTATACAATTTGCCTATTTCTTTTCTTTTCTTTTCTTCTTTTTTTTTTTTTTTTTTTTTTTTGCAGTTTTTGGCCAGGGTTGGGTTTGAACCCACCACTCCGGCGTATGGGGCCAGAGCCCTACTCCTTTGGGCCACAGGCACCGCCCAATTTGCCTATTTCTTATATTAATTTTCTGCTTCCCTCCCACTCCATCCAGATTTAAGTTCTACATGAACAGGAATCACCCTTGTTTCTGTGTTGAGTTATATTACAAGTGCCTAGAATAGTATATAGGTAATCAACAAGGAATTTTTAGATTAAATTGCCATGAGCTGAATGCAAAGTAAGTGTGACTGAAACTCACTTAGTATGGTCTTACTGATAAAAAGTCTTATATTAGAATAACCAGCACAGAACTGATATTTTTAAAATACCTATTTCCACTTGAAACTTTAATGAAGCACTTTAAATAGTAATACATTAAAAAGCCTTCAGTTACTTTCTCCTTATACTACCATTGATTGTGGCAATAGTAAAATGACATTTTATAAAGAAATTTGGGAGAGGTAATGGTAATTTTTTAATTCTAAATGATAAATGTGTCAAGAAATAACTTTGTATTAATAAACAAGTTATGGATGATAAAATGCTATTTCAACTATTCCTTAAAGGTAAAACATTTTCAGTACATATCTAAGAACTACAATTTTTATTTTTTTTATTATTTTTTTAAATTAAATCATAGCTGTGTACATTAGTGCAATCATGGGGTACAATGTGCTGGCTTCATATACAATCTGATATATCTTCATCCAACTGTTCAACATAACCTTCAGAACTATAATTTTTAAAGTTTAATTTTATATACATGCCATACATTTTCATTTCAAACATCAAACTATATACAAAGGCAGACATGTCTTGGTTTTGCCCACACTTCTGTCTATTTCTGCCCTATCCTTCTTTCAGATAACATCTGTTACTACATCATTTCATATACTTCCAATTTTTCTTCATGCATATACATATACGAATGTTACATTCTTATTTTCTTCTATCTTACAAAAATGTAATGTACGCACTGCTACACAATTTGCTCTTTTCTTTTAAAGGTATACCTTTTATTTATTTCTCTATCAGTACCAAGAGAGCTCAGTAGTACAACCTTCCACTGGGGGATATGCCACAGTTAAATCAACCAGAACGCTACACCAAAGTGTAATCTTGTCCTGCCAAACTAAAATCCACATATCCAATGGATGTGAAATCTAAATAACACGGAAATTTAAAATACAGTGATTCTACACTTGCACATTGTTGGACATTTCCTAGAATTATTTACATGTATCTATTTTTCCCATTTTTTAACCATGAAGAAAGATAAAGAAGGATGGGGAGGCTGTGGCCTTGGGGCCACACGTGGCCTTCTGGATCCTTGAGTGTGACCTTTTGACTGAATCCAACTTAATAAAGGAATTTGTTCCATGAAGTTTGGATCCGGTGAGGGGCCACATGTGGGGATGTGGAAGCCCATATGAGGCCACAGGTTCCCCAACCCTTAGAACATGCATCACACTACCCTAGAATAGCTTTCTAATATCAGGAAGGTAGCATATATTGTGTGACTATAAATTTAGCATTGATTAACTACCTACAAGGCTTTTGGATTCCACAATTTTTTTTTCAGGTTCTCACTCTTGCTTGGTAATATCTTCGCAATCTTCTTGCTTAGCCTCAATGACATTTCATCATGATGTCTCCTAATGACTGGGATTCAATTATACAGCTCTATAAAATACTTGTATTTGGAATTAGTTCAAAACCAGTTACTGTAACCTCTAAAAGCACAAAAAACTTGATTTCAATGATTTTCAGTTTCAAAGTTTCAAATTTGCCCTTAGGAGAAAGTAAGCTGAAATTTCAAACTTTTGAAAAATGATGCTATTAACACTTATTTTAAATTAATTTTTCAATGCTCCAGCTCTCATTGTGTTTGCTAATGTGGCCCAGAAACTACTCTCTGTTCAGAATTTAAAAAAAAAAAAAAATTAACAGTCTAGAAAATGCAGTTCTGTATGGTAGAGAATGAGGCACAAAGGTCTGACTAGAAAGTAGAATTTCCCATACCAGTGTTGGAAATGAAATGGAGGCACTGTTTTGCCAGAAAGGCCTGTAGAACCGTGCTGACTGTAGACTACATTCACTCTATGACTAAGTCAGTAAGAACAGAGGAGCCAAGAGGGGCCCGGCGCCGACAGCCTAAGCAGATGTCCTGGAAATATTAGAGGGAATCTTTTCTTGGTATTTTCCATCACAAGCTCCACCTTTGCTGCTAGATGGTGAAACAAAAATACAGCAAAGAAGTTGTGGTTGTCCCCTTTCATTAGCCTCTCTTATCTCTTTTGAATGAGGCACGGAGATGATTATAAGTTATCTTATAAGGTGATTTGATTTTGTAAGTAAAAAACAAAATTACTCACTTTTTAATTTCATCTGTACAACCTAAACTAATTGATTATCTTAGCCTACTATAGTTGAATTACAATCTTCATAGAATTTTAGAACTGGAAGAGGCTTCCTTGTATATTCAATAGAGTTTCAGTTATCTTTTGAAACTAGGTCTAATCTAAAAGGCCAAGATCAGAGAAAATCAGAGTTCTAGCAAGGAAAGGCTGTCTGAGAAAAAGTGGAGTCACAAATGTAGGAGACATCAATATGGACCCCATCTATGCTCTAGAGATACTTAAAGTCTACTCTCTCCACCTAGAAATTGTGACATAGCACCATATGTAGGTCAAATTAAATCTAAGAAAACCCACAAAACTTCCCATCTGTATAAAAACTAAATTTTATTAGAAATTGAATGAGGCTATTTTGAAATTATGTCAAATAAACAGTACTACAGTCTAATTGTTACATGCAAAAGCAAATATGTATTAAATGACTCCTTCATCCAATTATCCCATATTAGGGCACCATAAAATTCAAGAATTTATTATTAATAAGAGGGGAAGAAAGTGAAATAGTTCGCACAATGGAGTCAGATGATTTAACATGTATTTAATTTTGAATTAAACAGTTGAATTAATATTCCACTATTTTAGTGCAATATTTAATATCAGTTGTATTTTCCCACATACTATGTGCTCAATGACTTCTTTGCTTTGAAAATAATTACCATATTTCTTAATGTTTTAAGACTTAGTTTCTGGCTCGGCACCTGTGGCTCAACAGGCTAAGGCGCCAGCCACGTACACCTGAGCTGGCGGGTTCGAATCCAGCCCGGGCCCGCCAAACAACAATGACTGCAACCAAAAAATGGCCGGGTGTTGTGGCGGGCGCCCATAGTCCCAGCTACTTGGGAGGCGGAGGCAGGAGACTCGCTTAAGCCCAGGAATTGGAGGTTGCTGTGAGCTGTAATTCCACAGCACTCTCTCCAGGGTGACAGCTTGAGGCTCTGTCTCAAAAAAAAAAAAGACTTAGTTTCTGATCACTAAGAAAGAAAATAAGATAACTAAGAAAACTAATTATCGACTCAATATAAAATTCATTGTGAACTTATTTGGTTTCTTGCTGTGCTCAAGGCCTGGAATATCTTTGAATGAATGAATGAGCCAAAATTCTGCTCTAGGCTGAGTGCAAGCTTTGAGAATATGACCTGATGTCCCTGGGTCTCGGTTTATATATCTCTAAAATGAGGGGGTTGGACCAGACCATGCCTCGAGTCCTACCGTCTTTAAAATTTAGGCTATCTATGCAGTTACACATCTCAGAATATGATTACTACAGCATGATTATACCTCTTTACTGACTCAATCTCCCTCCCACAGAAATAAAATAGCAGCTGCTGCAAACTTTTCTTTGAGATTTCCAATATCACTTTGTAATGATATTGAAAACAGTTTAGATAAAATTAAGAAATTCAAATAGCCTAAGGAGATAAAAAACAAGTTAAAATGCAAAGCCAATACATGCTAAAACTGAGGAAAGTTGATGAATGGGGATCTTTGAAGTCATTATAGGGACACTGCATCTAAAGTCAATGACTTTGTATAGTTCAACATCTCAGAAACAGAGAGCAGCAGGTTCTGCCTAGAGTTCAAGTGCTCATGCAGTGGGGTATGTTTTTCAGTGCTTTAGCAGACAAAGTAGAAATACCTAGTAATCCAAAACAAAAATATTGCCTCAAATTTTAAAAAAGGCTCCTAGGAACTAGTAAATAGGGAATTGCTATCATGAAATGTACACAACCTGTAGGCATTAAATTGTATTCTGTTAACATAAAGCAATGGTCAGCATTACTGCCTGTATAATTAAAGCTTTCTCTCTTTAAACTGCCTTTTTATTTGTCATAAGTGTATCGTTAATCTGCTTGGGCTTCCGTAGCTAAATACCAGAGACCGAGTGGCTTAAACAACAGACATTCATTTTCTCAGTCTGGGGGCCGGAAGCCCAGGATCAGGGAGCCAGCATGTCCCTGGGAAGGCCTCCCTTCCTGACTTGTAGGCAGCCTCATCTCACTTTGCACTCAATGACCTCTGCTTTGTGTGCAGAGAGAGGGAGCAGGAGCTCTCCAGCTGATGAGGACAATACTCCTTTCATATAGCGCCCCACTCCCAGGACCTCATTTAACATAATTACCTCCTTATCTCCAAATACACTCAGAGTAAGGCCTTTGAACATATGGATTTGGGAGAGACATAATTCAGTCCATAGCAATGGGAGGAAATAGCAGGTACCTGGAAGCTTTTCCACTCTCTCTTTTTCTTTCTTTGATTCATCATTACTAAAAATAGAAATAGGATAAAGAAATGAATGTTTCCGTGTCCATTCATTATATTGCCCTAAAGAGAACACAGACATTTGGGGGGCTCCAGTCAAAGTTCATCTGAGCCAAATGAAAGCCTTTACCAGGCGGCCTGCCCTGAAGTTGGTCATGACGGGACTGACAGAAGTAAAGGGGATGTACAATCTATTAGTCATTTATAAGGAATGGTGGGAGGTTGGCCCTCTAGATTCCTTTGTTTATATACAATGATCATGCCTTAAACATTATTGATTCTTTACCTACACTGACTGTAATAATATTTAATGTTTGAAGTACACGTTTACAAAGCCCTTTCACCTCTGGCTCTCATCTGGTTCTCAAATCCATTTGCTAAAGATTCACAACCTTAGTCGTGGCCAAGAATATCATTCTCATTTTATAGATGGGAAGACGGAGGCTGAGAGACACCACCACAACTAGTGAACAGAAGAAAAATCATATCTCCTAATAACTCACAGTTATACGAGCTCAAACTTTACCGTTGTTTAGTAGATACTTAGCAAATGGAGAAAAATGGCCAAATGCATCCATAAGAATGGATTGATAGGCATTGGAGAGTTCTCTAATGTAAAACAGAGAATGTCACTCACAGACGTTTAAAGTTCACAGTTAGTTGTAATAAATAAGACAGTTACACCTGCACATCAAGAGAAATAAGACGATAGATAACAAAGGGATAATTATATAATATGCATATCATATGCTACAGGAATTTGATAAGGAAGATTTTATATGATGGAATAGAAGCTTTGAAGCATCCTAAGGCGTTACAGCATTTGTAAATCATGGGTCCAATCAACTTGACAGGATAAAAATCAAAATATCATAAGCTAAATTAACATAAGGATGAGTCCTGCTTTCTAATGGAATAATAATAAAAGGAAATTTTATTTTTAATAGTCTCATCAGACATTACCTATAAGTACAAACTAATGAAAGAATTAGAATTAGAGGAATAACACTTCCTAATGAGTACTCGGCACTTACTACCAGTATACTACACACATTTACGTTCATTATCACATTTAATCTTACACCCACAACCCTGTGAAGAACAGTGGTCATTTTACCATCATTTGCTAGAAGAGAAAACTAAGGCTCAGAGGGGTGAGGTTGCACGTCTGCTGTCACAAAACCAAGAAATGGCAGAACAGTCCTGTCACACCCCGCGCCTGAGCACACTCCCGTTAAATCTGCCAGCACTGGGCTGAGTGTCTCGGCATTTATGTGTAATTACGTTTGTTTTATAAATGAGAGCTGAGACACAGAGGTCATGGATCTTTCCCATCATCCCAAAACTAGCAGCAGAAAAAACAAGATTTGAACTCCAGTCTGTCAAAATCTAAAGAAAGAGTTCTTTACCATCACTCAGCACCACTGCTCTGTACATTTCTTTCCACAAAGAAACCAGTTTGTTTTTTTTAATTGACACATTATTCTTGCACTTTTAAATGCTACTTTAAATTAAGCCCATGCTACCTGGAAGATCGTAATGATTCACAGATAAGGATGGATTCCACTTCCGATGTGCATTTGTTTTATTATTTTTAAATATTCAATTCTATAGAAGATAAAAACACAAATGTGATAGATGAAACCCCTTGTTTTCATTAAATATAAATAAGCGATTAGCAAGTAGTACATGCGTGTTAAACACAGGTACTAAAAATAGGTGTGGCAATGGGCACTGTTCAAGATACACTAAATATGCAAGAGCCGCAAAGAGCCCTGACACAGGAAATGCTCAATATTCAGCCACCGGGTGGTGAAACCCATTCCCACTTGCCCTTTGCCCACGGAAGGTTCAGCAGGCTAATGGGAATCTACTGCTGTGGCCAGCGTGCTCGCCTCTGCATCTCTCTGAGACAGCAAAGGCACCTTCTGTCTATAGGCTCCCTTTCTACAACCTCATCTCCAGTCCTCATAACCAGGGGGGAAGCTGAAGTAATGGGGAGAGAGTACAAACCTTCCCAACCCCAGAATCAGGCAGTACGGTCCTTCCACCTGCTTGCACTTTGTCCTGCGTGGGTTCCCTTACCCTTCTCTTTCTCCTTGCTTCATACACTATGTTTTAAACCGATTCCATTAACCACAGAGTTCAGACATCTTACTCTGGTCTGTGAATCTTCCTGTTCTAAGATCCTTGGGACAGATGGCTTGCTGGTATTTAATAATACATCAGAGGATACCACTGGATCAAGGTAATTTCCCACGTGACATCCCTCAAGGGTGTTGGCATCAGGAGCAGCAAGAAGTTGAAATCAGAGAAGGCAGGCTGGAGAACCTGAGGCTCTCTCTTTACTTCTTCTCCACTCACCTTCCATCAGCCAGGGTTGCTCGTGCCACAGCCCAGGCAGCGACAAACGCTGCTGGAAACCCTGAAATCAGAAAAGGATTCAGACACTGTATTTCTTTTAAGACTAACAGTTTTTTCTTTTCTCATATTCACCACACATAAGAATATACTATTAGCAGTTGAGAGAAAAAGACATGAAAAATGTTGATATGGGAAGAAGAAAAGTCACTTAAATTTTATCTTGTCAGTTTGAGAAATGAGCAAGAACATTGATGTTCGTTCTTGAAAGTCTGAGGATGAAGGCTGGTCAAATGAGCAATGTAGGGTGGAGCCACATTTGGAGGAGACGGACATTCCTGGGGCCAGAGGCAGGCGGGGGTTGCTGCATTTGACTTGGATGCCTGCCACACTGACAGCCACATGCTTTTAAGGAGTGGAACAATGAGACGGACGCGTGAAAAGCCAAGGGATGCTGATATTTTAAAAATTTAGAACTTTTCCATTTTAAAAGCAGAAGGCACAGAGAGGCTACACATAAAGCTATAAAATAAGGAAATTTTGACCTCTTCCTTTTTAGGCTTATAATGGTCCAGGACAGAAGCATTTGCATGCATTAATAACTTAGCAAAGGGTGATCAATATGTTAGTGTGATGATTTGAGCATGAGATACTTTTCCTTCATAAATGATAAACACCTGCAGTGCTTGCAACATCAAGTCCATTATACCGACCAGGAGTCTTTCCCCCCTCATAAAAGTTGACTGTTCAGTTCATGTTATGGTTAATTAGACCGTGATATCACAAAAATAATCATAAGCCATAACTTTTCATGGAACACTGCAACGACAGACAGATGACTTTTCATTATGAGGCCTTTACAAAAGATGTTAAAATGAAGGCTACATGGAGACCATAATGAAAACACTTAGAAAGCTAGGAAGCACCTTACAAAGGGAGAAGAAAATGTTTTCAGGATATGCAGGGAAATACACCAATTATAACAAATATTCTTTTGCTTAACATTATCTTGTTTAAGTGGGGTTGGTAAATTTATAATTTTCTTATTTCAGATTAAAATGAAGGTACAAGGTGAGGGGTAGGGGAAATGAGTGAGCAGGGAGAGGGGAGGAGGGAAGAAGATGGGGGATCATGTCGTATGTCACACCCTTTGGAGGTGGGATACAATTATAAGAGGGACTTTACCTAACAGAGGCAATCAGTATAACTTAATTCTTTGTACCCTCAATGAATCCCAAACAATAAAAAATAAAATAAAATGAAGGTACAAATGATTAGGTTACATTGTTGTGCTTCTTAGGGAAAGTTCTAGTTGTAGTTGAGCCCTTTACCCAGGGGGCGTGCCCTGACATTGTGCACCTCAGGTAAGAGCTTACCAATCAACCTCCATCCTTCCGTCTCCCATCCATTTGAATTCAATTGCGCTTTTCTCTCATGTGGGTGGTAACTGTTTATCTATTAGTTTCATGTTAGTATCGAGTGCATTGGATACTTGCTTTTTGGTTCTTGTGATACTTTACTAAGAAGAATGTGCTTCATCAGACTTGGTAGCTCAGGCCTATAATCCTAGCGCTCTAGGAGGCCCAGGTAGGTAGATTGCTTGAGCTCAGGAAGTCGAGACCAGCCTGAGCAAGAGCAAGACCCCATCTATACCAACAAAAATGGAAAAACTAGCCAGGCATTGTGGTGGGCACTAATAGTCCCAGCTACTCAGGAGGCTGAGACAGGAGGATTGCTTGAGCCCAAGAGTTTCAGGTTGCTGTAATCTATGATGATGCCAGGGCACTCTAACCAGGGAGACAAGAGTGAGACTCTGCCTCAAAAAAATAAAGAATATGCTTCAACTCCATCCAGGTAAACACAAAAGATGTAAAGTATCCATCATTTTTTATGGCTGAATAGTATCCCATGCTATACATATGTCACAGATTATTAATCCATTTATCAGCACTTTAATCTATCTTAGAATATTTTTATCAAGCATAATATTAAATTATTTACCCTTTAAAAACACACATTTGTAATTGTTTAGATGTCATTTCTTAGCAACAAATTGTACAAAAGATAGGTTCAGATGAACAAAAATTCCAGAAAAAGATGAAAATAAGTTTACATTCATAATAAAGAATTTCTTGGTTGTTTCTATATAATTCTTTTTTAAACTTGCTGAAATTCTTTCTTCTAGGAAATTTTTGTAAAAACAATCAACCTAATTCTGGTTATTTCCTAATGCAGATTGCATATTCTATCTATCTATCTATCTATCTATCTATCTATCTATCCATCCATCCATGAGTTAATCATTTATTAAGTGCCTATATATATGTCAAGGATTGTTCTAGAAGATAAAAACAATGAACAAATAAAATAGATAATATTCCTGTTTTCCTGCAACTTATACTCTGATGAAGGAGGGAAAATTAATAAAAAACTTAAATTATCAATTAAAGCGATGAAAAAAAACAAGAATGACAAAATGTAAGGAGAGAGCATAGCCGTTTCTGAGAGAATGGTTAGAAAAAGCCAACACAGATTCTTTTGCTGGCTATCTTCACAAACCTCTGTCCTTAATCAAAGTTTTCACATTTTATCCTTTTTAGATTGCACTATGTATCTCCTGCTTCCTCTACAATCTCCTGATCTGGCAGTTCACTGAATGATGCTCTATATAATCTTGATTAATGGAACCTGAGTTTGCATCGTGTTTTAGGTGATAATTGTATCAAATATCTCCTCTAGGCATCATATCTTAATTAAATTGCTTTTATCACCATCTTATTAAATTCTTATGCATAAGACTAGCAGAGAGACAATCATGGAAGAATAAGAAATGGAAAACCACTTTGGGATTCTTTAAGAATTTTGATCACCAATCTTAGTAAAACCAATAATAATAAATACCCAAAAACATTTGAAATGTAAATATTATTTCAAATTTAAATGTTAATTTAAGTAAATTTGTAAATGGATTTAAATATTACTCAATATATGCATTTACTAAAAGTTGAGTTATTTCCATAGAACATGCTGTTATAAATAAATTTTATGAAGAACAGGTTTTATAAATTAAAATTTTTGAATATGATACTTATGATCAGAACAGTCAGACAGACAAACAAAATACAGGGTCAGAATGCATGCTTCTCGTATGGGTAGCTTTAACAAATATCTCTGTTTTTAACTATATTCACTGCTAAACGGTTGATCCATAATTTCAAGTGGTGATGCTTATTTAGTTATTCCTATGCCAAAACTTTTGTGGCCAAATTTTAAAAAGTTGTGGAGGAAGATAAGAAATCCATACTTGCATACTAGATCACTATTTAGTACTTTTCATTTTCATTTTCATGGAAAATTGTGAAAGCCAGTTTCTTGGGTTTCAGGAGGACAAACTCCCGATTCTAAGGAAGGACAAGCTGAGTGATACAGCCAAACAGAGTTGATGAGGAGGCCTGCACCAGTTAATTAGCAAACCAAAAAGAAAATAGAGAAAAGAGAATTTATTATAAGTGTGACAATGATGATTACAATAATGGAGAAATTTTTTAAAATAAAATACCATTCAAACAAGCATCTACATTCATCACTGAATTTTCTATCAACACCTTTACCAACTTCTAGTAATTATGTGGGCATACGGATATAATTTTGATTTGAAAGAAAACTACCAAAAATAGTCAAGGACATTTCCAAAGTGCCCTAAAAAAAAAAAATCTATCTTTTTATGTTAGTAATTACTGGATGAAGATAAGAGAAACTTTTAAAACAGATGAGCTGCCTTCAGAAATAAAACTTTATTTGTGATGATTATTTCATAATAAATGAAACATAATGGTAAATTGATCCTTTGTCTTCCTAAAGGTTATTAATCAGCTAGAAGGAAATTCAATATTCCTTACTTTACATTTTGAATTTTGAAAAAAATCAAGGGCAAACAGACACAGGAATATTCTTATTTTGAATGAGAAAAAAAACTTACAAATTTCATCTTGAGCTACTTAGTGAATTTTTTCCTATGCTGGGCATGTCATAATTTAAATATTAAAACACAAATTGAGATCTGCAATTGTTAATCTTTTGACACTGTTCTATTTTAACTACATGCAAGTTTTAATTCTCTTTAAATTTTTAAGCAAACAATTTATTCTCTGTGTCGTATAGAGTTACTGCCTAATCCAGTACTCCTTCCAGTACTGATAAGTCATTTCTGGGATGTGAGGTGAATATATTTTTTTAACTATTTATGCCAAAATTAATCTAAATTACTTCCTTCTAAAAGACGTGGTAAGCGTACATAATTCGTTTGCAATTTGTATTTGTTAAATGTCGTCAAGACCGTTCTATTACTATAAATTCCTTTCTGCCTTTCTCATTATGTGATCCAGAGATACAAATCAAAGATATGTCATTATAGCTTAGAAATTCCGAAAAAAAAAATTTTAAGAGGAAATTATTCATAAAGCAGAGCACTGACAGGACATGAGCACAGCAGTTCTAAATGTGTGTGGCTAACAACAAGTTCTTAGGTTGCCTCCGAAGAATCCCGTCAAGAGTCTGGCTGAAGAACATTCACCATAAATTAAACATGAAAAGTTTGTTACTGCTGGGAGGACTATAGACTTGATCCTAATAATTTTCATCTAAAAATAGAACAATGAAAGAGAAAGAGGGGAGATCATGAATGATAGGGAGAAGAATTATTTGGGGGAAATGGTTGTAGCAATGTTAATGATGGGCATGACAGAAAGTCCTCAAATCCATAATCCAATTTAAAAGGAAAAGTAACGCTTTACCCCAGCCTATCAAGATGAAGCCCCACAGGTATTTGGTGTCCGAAAAAAAAGCCACAAAGATTAGACTATGTAGGTAAAGACCTTCCACCAGGATCCAATAGTAGTTTGTAGCCAAGAAGTAAATAAACATCACAACAGCAATCTTGCATCCGATCTGTTACAAATAAACCAGAATTGCATCACATTAGAACTCTTTATTGTACTGGATGCCAACATTGCACCACTAAATACAGTTCAGGTTCTTTTTTTATAGTCTGAAATGTGTCCTGTACATAGAAAGGCCAAAACTTTTGAGAGACCAGAACAAAGTTATTCAGCATAGCGTTTTTTAAGACTATTATTTGATTCTATTTTTTAAAATAAGTTTTTATTCTTTTAGAAGTTACAAAAAATTACTTTCTTAGTTTTTTCCCTTTATGTAAGTAATATGTGATCATCAGAGAAAAACAGGGAACTATAGAAAAGCTTAAAGAAGAAAAGATGACCTGTATTTCCACCACAAATTTATTTCATTGTGGTCTTTTTATGCAGCTACTGCTACAAAATAAACTGCCCCAAACGTTAATGACTTAATAAACATTTAACATGTCATAAATCTATGGATTAACTAGATGGTTCTGCTGATCTGGGCTCAGCACACCTTGGCCAGGTTCCCTCAGAGAGGTTCACTCTCAATTAGCTCACTATGCTTCCTCTTCTTTCGGTTGGGTAAAGCAAGTCAAAAACCAGTCCAGAATCAGAATTAGCAGGGACTACAAAGCTACAGGGCGAAGGCACAGATACAGACAGGCATTAATTGATGAGCCCTCAAGACAATGAATCTTTGCCTAATTTCCAGATATTTTGCTCCAGGGATCTAATTAACTGAATTACTGAGTGACTCTATACCAACTAACACCAAGACATTTAAGAGCAGAATAAAATACCACAAAATTTTATATTAGAACAAGGTTTTCATTCTCTAATAAAGGAACTCAGTATTGTGGACTTTTAAATATCATGTTTCTGGTTTTATTAATAAACTTTCTACTTTCCAAAGTGATCAGCCTGACAGTGGCTATGGTATATACATCAAACGCCATTCAGATCATGTCTTTTTTGCAGTTTCCATTCCAGAATGTTCTTTAGGGGAGAACCCAAGCAATTTTAATCATCTAAACTGACTTCTGATTAGTCATGAGGGGACAGGATTGAGGGAACAATCATCACTATTCAAGTTAATAGTCTATTTTGGTTAGTTAAGAGATTAGGTAAGCAAAACAAGTTGACACATATTTGGTGAACCAAACATTTTTATTTATTAATAATATTGTACAATTCTGTAATCAGAGAAAATGGTGAAAACACTTACATATTGTGATTTGTCTATAGTAGGTGCTTCAATGGAACTTTGTAGATCACCCTGCATCATCAGGGACTGCAGCTCCTTTACCCCTATGTGAGCATGGACCACTCTGTCTTTGACAAAGATGCTTGTAGCTCTCAGTATGAAAGATACAAATAAGTGCATGTGGATATAGTTCCTAGTGCAATGCAATCGTCTATGGAGAGAAACATTCAATATTTAGATCTGCATAAAATTAGACATGGAGACAGACACCCAGTATCCACCATGGCCACCACTGGCCAGCCTACGTACTCCCCAGGGATTGGCTTCAGGACCCCACATGGATACCAAAATCTGCAGAGACCCAAGGCCCCTTTATAACATAGTGTAGTATTTGCATATAACATCTGCCACCCTCTCAGCCACTTTAAATCATGTCTAGGTTACTCATAATACCCAATACAATGTGGATGCTATGTAAATAGTCATTATTCTATATTTTTTAGGGAATTATGACAAGAAAATAAAGTCTGTACATATTCAGTACAGACACAAATACCATTTTTTTCCCAAATATTTTTGATCTGCAATTGGTTGAATCTGGAGAGGCTGAACCTTGAGATACAGAGGGCCAACTGTATTGGTTGCCCACAGTTTTGTATTAATTCAGATTAAACTGAATGGAATCAGACACGTTTTAAGGGAATTAAAAATAAACCACAACAAAAGCAATAAATACTATTTCTTTATGTGCTGACATCAGGTAATTTTGAAGATTATTAAGATGAATTTTTGTTCAATGAAGGTAAATCATCTGAGAAAAGTGAAATAAGTCATTAAAACACTGAAGGAAAATGTCTCTAGCTCACTCAACTCTATTCTGCACCATTTAGCAAATAAATATCCTGCAATGCATACCTATTGGCTTAAAGGTTTCATATTGCTCTGATGCTGTTTTAAAAAATTACTATATGGTTAATGGGTACAAAAATATAGTTAGTATAAACAATGTTTGATAGCACAACAAAGTGATTATAATCAACTAGGAGGTAGGGTATACTTTAAAATAATGAAAAAATGCTTTAAATTTTTTAAGGAAAAAAACATGAATTTGTCATGAAAAATGAACTGTCAAACAATATAATAATACTAGGTTGAATTTGAAAACTCAAATTTGGGAAAAATATTTGGAGACACAGATTGTGAGACCTCTACATCTTATTTGGATAGGAAATAGGACGTGTCCCTTCACAAAGAAGGGACTCAGAGTCACTCACCTGAAGTAACCAATGATGAGAATAGCCACAGCCAAGGAGGCAAAGGAAACAGAGTAGCCAACAGTGTACATTACAGAGAGGCGTTCAAAGAAGTCTTGCTGAAGTGGGAAAGATAGTCACATATGTGTTAGGACTATTTCACCAGGAAACTGGCAAAAAATAGTGTGTCAGTCTTGGAATATTACTTCCAGTTCTCTTAATTCTCTTAAACTTTTTTGAGCTTTTTTGAGTAATTTACATGCAATAAAATGTACAGATATTAAGGGAAACTTCTGATGAGTTATGACAAACCAAGTTTATTTGTGCCTCTTGCTAGTCATAAAACCACCTGCCGTCCATCCCCAGATAACCAGATTCCAATTTCTATCCCACAGATTAGTTTTCTCTGTTCAAGGATTTCCTATACTTCTTGACTGATCTTAGACTTCTTAGAATTATTACAGCACAGTAAAGACTCTTTTTGTCAACATACTATTTTTAATACTCATCAATATTGTTATATGTATAAATGGTTCATTCTTTTTTAATTTTTATTTTATTTATTTTTTTATTTTGGAAAAGTAAATTTATTTCAGGTTAATGTGAGGGACAAACAACCAGGTTAAAATATTTTATGTTGTTAGGTAGAGTCCCTGACACTCCCATCCTGTGTCCTTTCAGTGACAGAACCCCAACACCCAACTGCTCCCTCATTACCCCTCCCCCAGCTTGAATTGAAATGAGTTTTTCTCCATTGTGGGCATGCATCAGACCATCTACTGGCTTCATATTAGTATTGAGCACATTAGATAATTGCTTTTCCATTCCTATGATACTTTACTAAGAAGCATGTGTTTCACCTCCATCCAGGATATTACAAAAGATGTGAAGTCACCATCTTTTTATGGCTGAATAGTTTTCCATGGTGTGCATGTACCACAATTTCTTAACCCATTTCTGAGTTGATGGCTTTTAGGTTGTTTGCATGTCTTGGCAATTGTAAATTGAGCTGTGATAAACAATCTAGTGCAAATGCCCTTATGATAAAATGATATTTTTTTTCTTCTGGGTAGATGCCTAGCAGTAGGATTGTAGGGTCAAATAGGAGATCTTATTTGAGTTCTTTGAGGATTCTCCATATTCCTTTCCAATGAAGTTGTATTCGCTTTGAGGCCCACCAACAGTGTAAAAGTGTTCCCCTGTCTCCATATCTGCAGCAGTATCTGCAGCTTTGGGACTTCGTGATGTGGGCTAATCTTACTGGGGGTAGGTGATATCTCAGGGTGGTCTTGATTTGCATTTTTCAAATGATTAAGAAGGATGAGCCATTCCTTGTTTTCATATGGTTTGTTAGCCATTCATCTAGGAAATGGGAAAAGATATTTCATATGTTTGTTAGCCATTCATCTAGACAACCTTCAGAATGGGAAAAGATTACAAATCAAACAAAGGCTTAATAACTAGGACCTACAGAAAACTCAAATTAATCAACAAAACAAAACTAACAATCCCACATGTCACTGGGCAAGAGACATGACTAGAACCTTCTCTGAGGAAGACAGAAGAATGGCTAATTTTGTTTTATTTTAAAATAATTATAGACTCACAAGAAGTAGAAAATATAGGAAGAAAGTTCCCCTGTGCCCTTTACCCAGTATTATCCAGGGTTTATATCTTACACTATTACTCTAAAATATCAAAACAAGGAATTTGATATTGGTGTAATGTGTGCACTTATAGTTCTATGCCACTTTATCATGTATGTGCATTTTTGTAACCATTACTGCAGCCAAGATCAAAACTATTCCACCAGCACAAAGTTCTTCCTTGGGTTGTTCCAATGAATAGACACCCCCCTTCCTCCTTTCTACCATCCCAACATCAGGCAATTACTAGTCTGTTTTCCATCTGTAGTATAATTTTATTCATTTCACAAATATTATGTAAGTGGAATCCTATAGTATGAGACCTTTTAAGATTGGCCTTTTTCACTCAGAATAAAACCCTTGAGATATATCCAAGTTATTACACATATATGAATAGTTTGTCCTTTTTGTTGCTAAATAGTATTACATGGCATGTACATAACACATGCATATCACTATATTTGAAGGGAGCTTTTTGTAGATCATATAACAGTTGGGGCATGATTTTTAATAGGGCTTTCCTATCTCTGTTAATTAGTGTATTTAGGCCATTTGTTAAGTTCATCATTTTTTATTGTTTTATTTTCTGTTGTCCTATTTGTTTATTTCTGTTTTATTTGTCCTCCCATCCTGAAGGTTACTGAAATATATTTTAGAATTTCATGTTGATGTATGTTTGGTATAGGGATTTTAGTAGATGCTACAGGTATTACATTATACAGCTTAATGTGGAAACTTTGATCACTGAATTTTCATCTTCCTTCTATTCTAATTAACCATTGAAAAATATAAACTTCCCTCTAATCTCTGCTTTAGCTTTTCACACAATTTCTGGCATGTTGGGCTTTCATATTTATTCAGTTTGAACCTCTGCCATGCACTGTGTAATTTCCAACTATTTGTGAATTGTCTACATATTTTATCTTAATTGATGTTCTTTTAATCCCTTGTGAGCAGAAAACATACTCCCTAATTTCAATCTTGGAATTTATAGAGACTTGTTTTGTATCCCAACATTATGTTCTGTCTTTGTAAACCTTTGGTGTGTGCCTTAAAAATACAAATTTTGCAATTACAGATTAGAGTATTCCATAAATATCAATTTAATCAAATTGAAAGATGTCCTATGGAAGTTTTTGTCTGGATATTCTATCAATTACTGGGAAAATGGTGTTTGAAAACTCTAAAAGATGAAATTTAGCTATTTCCTCTTTTAGCTCTGACAAGTTTTGCTTTGTGTACTTTGAACCTCTAAAATACATGCATTTTTAGGAATATTTGCTTTTACTAAATTGATTCTTTTATAATTTTGAAATGTTCTTCCATCTTGGTAATTCTCACCTTAAGCTACTTAATCCCATGAACTTTATTATGCTTAGAGTATGCAAAGCATATGCCTCTTTCTACCCTTTTAATTTCAATGTTTATGTAAATGTTTTCTTTATATGTTTATCAACATCTTTATATTTAAAGTACATTTCCAGAAAATAGCATGTAATTGGGTCATACTTTATCTCTTCTAATAATCTCTTCTTTTAAATGATGTGTTTAGTCCATTTACATTCAATAGAGTCAATGCCATTATTTATGCTAACAAAACTCAAATTTTAATTAACTTTGGCATCATTTTAATAAAATGTAAATATCTTTGGTGTTTTAGCCATCTTTAGTTGGCTAAGATTCTTCTGTGATTACTGTGTATTTTAAGAATCAAAATCTTAGCTACTAAAGATGGCTAAGAAGAATTTTAGCCACTAAAGATGGTTAAGATTTTGATTCTTAAAATACACAGTAATCTATAGAGCTAATTTATAGCTTTCATATGAAGGCTAAAACCAAATTTTAGCACAATAATCCAGGGAAATGGGAATGGGTGGGGAGGGGTGGGGGGAGGATGGGTGGAGGGAGG
>CAUYRH010153370.1:0-34060 GCA_963574655.1 Perodicticus potto | reverse complement strand
ATATGTACATATTTTTCTTCATGGGTAGTGCTTTCGTATTTAACATTTTTTTCTCTGGTTGAAATCATTAAGCTATTCTGCTATTATTGCTTTATCTTTCACATCCAGGTATATAATTCAATGGAAACTGAGTTTTATGGATAGTGTGAGGTACGTGTCCAGTGTTATTTTTCCCCACATGGACACCCAGTTGTCCAAGCATCATTTTTTGAAAGACTGTCTCTGCCCGACCCTTTTGCAGTGCTAACCTTGTCACAACTCTGGGTCCTTATGTGCGTGAGTCTGTGATAGAGCTACCTGGTCTATTCTAGCCTATGGTCTATTTTTCTGTCCCCGCACCAATATCACATTTTCTGAATTATGAAAGCCGCATACTAAGTTTTGATATCTGAAAGGGCAAGTCCTCCTATTTTTTTTTTTCTGGGGGGGTCTTGGCTTTTTTTTTTTTTTTTTTTTTGAGACAGAGCCTCAAGCTGTTGCCCTGGGTAGAGCACCGTGGCGTCACAGTTCACAACAACCTCCAATTCATGGGCTTAGGCGATTCTCTTGCCTCAGCCTCCCGAGTAGCTGGGACTACAGGCACCCACCATAACGCCCGGCTACTTTTTGGTTGCAGGTCGGCTGGGGCTGGGTTTGAACCCGCCACCTTCGGAATATGGGCCCGGCGCCCTACTCACTGAGCCACAGGTGCTGCCTGGTCTTGGCTCTTTTTGGGCTCCTACATGATGTATCTACAACTTTTGTAGTCAATTGTGTGTTGATCTTCCTTCATTAGAGGAAGAGGAACCTTCTAAGTCAAACACTTTTAAGAGTTTTGGTAGCCCACTGGAAAATGTGATTCCAATGTTATTCAGGTAACATATACAGGTTCTAACAATATTTGGAGTGGAAAACGGCTATATATGACTTGTCTTTTGTGATTAAATTTGGGGTAAGATATTGACCTCATTCCTCTAGTAGCTTCTCAAACATATGTTGAATATATTGGTCTTATTTGGTTTTGGCTGTTGAATGAGTAAAACTGCCATGGCTAAGGAGAGGAGAGAGAGAGAAGAGAAAAATCTCTCTCTTCACCACTTGAGGACACAGGGAGAGGGTGGCCACCTGTGACCCAGGAAGAAGACCCTCAGTAGTAACTGAGTCAGCCGGTGCCTTGGTCTTACAGCCTTCAGAACTGTAAGAAATACATGTCTGTTGTTTGAGCTGCCCAGCTTACAGTATTTTGTTACAGCAACTCAAGCAAACAGATACAGCCGTCAGTCTCCGTGTGGTTCTAAATTTTGAAAGTAGACTATTGTGAAAAGAAGATCTAGATACACATAAAAGCAAAGCAAAGGGAGAAAGTCCTTTCTTATTTTTGATTTCTTTTGGCCAGGGCTGGGTTTGAACCCACCACCTTCAGTATATGGGGCTGGCGCCCTACTCCTTAAGCCACAGGCGCCACCCTCCTTTCTTATTTTTTAAACAGAAGCTTTACTATTATTTATTTATTTTTTCAGGTTAATGTGAGGGTATAAATAACTAGGTTACAATATTTGCATTTGTTAAGTAGAGTCCCTCTTGCTGTTTTGTCCCACACCCAAAAGGTGTGCCATGTACCCTTACAGGAAGCTGCCCTATTTTCACCCCACGCCCCTGTAGATGGTCTAATGTACACCTTGGTGCCCTGCATTTCCTGGAGTGTGTATACATACGGAGCAGAAACAGTGTGCACGATGTTGATCATATTCACATCTCTAGGGCAGTGTATACTTCTCCAATAGTACTTGCCTGGAATAGTTATTTATTATCAAAAAAATCTAAGTTCTTTCTTAACAACAAAAGTGTATAGCTTATTTTGAGCTGTTGTAAATTTTTTCTTTTTTTTTTTATTGTTGGGGATTCACTGAGGGTACAAGAAACCAGGTTACACTGATTGCATTTGTTAGGTAAAGTCCCTCTTACAATTGTGTTTTGCTCCCCAAAGATGTGGCACACACCAAGACCCCATCCCCCTCGCTCCTTCCCTCCCTCTGCTCTTCCCTTCCTCACCCCTCCCTCATTCCCCTTCTCTGCTGTCCCCTTTGTAATTGTAAGTTTTTTTTTTTTAAGAAGTTCATGAATGAGATGGAATGAAAAGGGCAAAGTGGGCGGTGCCTGTGGCTCAGTGAGTAGGGCACCGGCCCAATATACTGAGGGTGGCGGGTTCGATCCCTGTCCCAGCCAAACTGCAACAAAAAAATAGCCAGGCGTTGTGGTGGGCGCCTGTAGTCCCAGCTACTTGGGAGGCTGAAGCAAGAGAATCGCCTAAGCCCAAGAGCTGGAGGTTGCTGTGAGCTGTGATGCCACAGCCCTCTACCGAGGGCAACAAAGTGAAACTGTAAAAAAAAAAAAAAAAAAAGGCAAAGTATGGAGGAGTCTGGGTTTTTTCCTCTGAGATTGGCCATTAACTAGCTTTGCCATTTCAAATACTTTCTTCCATCTCTTATACACACACACACACACACACACACACACATAGTTTACACAAGCATTTAGAAAGAACTCTCTGATTTGGGGTGCATAGAATTTGCTAGCATGTTTTGGAATGCTCATGAGCTAGGAATGGAAATATTTACCATTAACCTAACAAGAAAATAGCATCAAAAATTTGTTTTGTGAGCTGGAGCCAGAGCTTTGGGTTGAATGAAACTACTTTAAGTTTCATAGCTGGAAACACACACCGTCAGGTAAAGGGAAACTAACAACTGGAGGATTAATATTAGATGTCCAACCCTAAATCGAAACCCAAGGTTAATACCTAACTTGTGGCTCCAGTAAACAGTGTGGTTCATGACCCACCATACACCAAAGGAGTGATTTGGCGTGAAAGATGGAAAATGTAATAAACAAAAAGTCCACTTGGTCCTCCATGAATGAACAAACTGTCCACAATCAAAATCGCATGCAAATCAGGTGCTGTCTACTGGGATTGTGTAATTAGAGACGCACCACCCTGGAGAAGGAAATCATAGGATAGAATCTGTATTACAGAGAGACACTGAGCCGAACCACTGGAGGCTAATGGAGCAGTTAAACTAGGAAAAGGTACAAAATCAATTTCGCAGCCCGGATGTTTGTACATTCCTTCATTCATTCCCTCAACAAATACTTGTTCAGTGTACTCCATATGCACGGCACTTGTGTGAAGTCCAGAAGTGGGTTTAAAGATGTACGTGACAATACTAAAAAATGCTCACGGTGATTTCTTACGTGGCAATTTGTCTACCTTTCAATCATTACATCTCCCATAAAATATTGTCCTTGTCTTTTAGAAATGTTTCATGTCTGAGGCAGTGTTTCTTAGAGACGAGGAACCCTACTATCAACACTTACTCATGAGATAGTTTTCAGAAGAATGAGAAACGATTTTCAATTTTAGTCTGGGGCAGCCTCTCTTTAACATTTTTGAATAGCTAATCTCTCCCTCCTTTAAAAAAACAAAACAAAATGGGGAATATAGCTAAGCCTTCTATAAGCCACAATCGAACTAGAATTTAGTAACTTTCTTTTGTTTTTGTTATATTTATTTTTTGTTTACTTTTCATTTCTGGAATGGGATAATGGTTTTCCATTTTTGGTGGTGATATGCAATTTCTATTTATAGCTAACATAAATTAGATCTTGAACAGTGAGTTGGATGAAAGAAAGTATTAGATAAACAATAGAAAGGTCTGAACTGGCAAAAGAGAATGAAAGCGCCAAAGGAATGAATGGGGTTAGGAAAACGCACAGGAGGAGAAATAAGGCCAGTGCGTGGATGTCTACAACACAAGCCAACCCTGCGGTTCAGACAAGAGCTCCAGGAAGAGCTCTGGGCAACTGGCTGCCTTTTCTTTTTTGTAGTAATTCTGGAAGACTCCCTGGAGGAGGTTTTCTGTGGATGGTCCTTCCATTCCTGCTGGAGGGACCAAGGGACCTTCCAAATGGAAAACAATGACTGTGAAAGGCTGAGAGTCAACCTTGTGCTGAGGCTGAGAGTGGCTCCCCAACATAAGTGTGTACAAGAATGGCCTGGAGGGCATTTCCAACATGAAGATTCTTGGGACTCACCCTTGGAGAGGAGGCTTCAATGGATGAGGGAAAGTATATATTCAGCTCTCACCTTGGCAAGGTCTTTGGACCACTTGAGAGAGCCTGTGAATCTGGGAGTACACAGAGCAGGAGGCCAGAAAGAAGCCCCTGAGTGAGCCAGCAGCATTTCTTCTGTGGTCACCGACTTCCAGTGCAACTGGGCTGCTTACACTTTCCTCGGCCCTTGGCTGCCGTCGGTGGCCAGCTGAGCTTCGGCAAGTTCACGGATCTCTCATGCGGCCCATGAGTCTGACCTGCATACTTGCTGCCAACCAGGAGGCATTTCTGTGGGAGAGATTGAGAGGAGAGTCTCTGGGTGTGGGAGGAGAGAGGAGACCTGCTTTTCTGAGTTCAGTGTTCAGACTTTCTCTGTGAGCGAGTACATGGTTAGCCATTCAGTGGTCCTTCGGGGACGCTGTGAAATAAGGATGCTCCAATTCTGCGAGTCCTAGCTGTCTGTGGGCAAAATTAGTGCCACATTTTCAATATTCTTAAAATTTCCATCCTTCACTGGTAGGACATCATGAGCCCCTAGCATCTGTAAGTTGTTCTGAAGACAAACCATGCTTGTGCAAGCAGATGACATTATCTGCCTTCTGTTGACAGCAAGATTCAGGGATGTGAGGATCAAGTAAATAAAGTCTTTTTGAATCAGGAACCGTGGTATTAGATTCAATGTGAGCTCCAAATACACACAGAGCATCTTCAGCACTTTGCCTTAAGCTACCAGATGGATAATATTCTATTAGGGGACCATGGTGTGGGTTATTTAAAAGGATGTAAAAAACTGCTGACCCAAGTTGGGACAGTGGGCAAGCTACGGACACATCTGCAACTACTGAGAAGATACTTCTAAGGGTTTCCAGTAGAACATAAGTGAGTAACTGCCTGCCTGGGCAAGATGGGTGTTGCATAAGGGCTGTAAACACCCATGCTGATGGCCAACATGGCTGGCCAAGTCCAGCTGTTTAAGAAATAGTGCCATTCAGCCCAGACATAACAAATGGCATCACCTCTCTTGGGTTCTTTTCCAGCACATCACAGAACTCTAAGCAGAAGGGCCACCTGGTGACACCAAAAATGCTGCAGACACATGAAGGTGCTGTGGTTTCCACATCGTTGTGGACAGAGCTGAACAAACCAGGGACCCACAAGCTTCCAGAGAGTGCCATGCATATTAATTGAGAAGAATTAATTTCCGGCAGCAGGAAAGGGCTTCCTTCTGTTGTCAGTGACTGTTACTTCCACTTTGTTGGCACTGCCATTCTGCCGAGCACATCACATGTTATGATGTCGCATGTGAAATCTGCATTCTCAGGGCACAGAGTCCAGGCGGTGGCCATGGCTGAACATCTGTGTGGTTCTCCCTGGTGAGGATAAAGCAATTAATTGAAATGACAGGTCAAAATCACACCAGTCTCCTATGTTCCAGGCAGAGGAGACACTGGGAGAAAAGAAACAAAACCTCCCTCATTAAAATAATGATGGGAAAATAAATCTAGATAAATCCCGCAGCTTGTTATAAAAATCAGAACGGATATCTCACTACCATAAATTCGTCATTTCTTACGTTTTACTGACATTTCATCAAGTCACTGAGATCCTGAAACAAATGACAAATGGGACATTGGCTGGAGATGAAGAAAATAGTATGTTTTCCTAGGAAGGCAAGGGGTTTAGAGATCTTTTGAACTGGACTTTGACCTGTGGGACTACAAGGCAGATGGTCTCCAAAAACTGTAAGTGGGGCACGGATTTGCAGAAGAGACTTTTCTGCCTAAGTTGTGGACTAACAAGGAAATCTTGCATAAAAATAGACAGCTAACAACGCAAAGAAGAGGTAACGGTTCACCAAATCAGCAAAACATTTTGTGCTCTAGAATCGGATGTGGCAGAAACTGCACTTGAGCTGAAAGGTTGTTCTTTGAAGTGAGTAGAACTGCGTGTAATGTCGTGACTGAGAAAGAGAAATCTGTGCAAGGACGAGGATGCATCATCTGAAAACGAATGAGATGCTACGTTTTGAGCCAAAATTGCATCCAGCTTTTCAGCACGTAACTAGGCGAGATCTGAGCCAAAGAATAAAGAGTTGACATGAAGCTTCAAGGATGCAGAACTCAAGACATTGCAATAGAAGATGAAAGGGGAAAAACTGGTAACGGCGGAGCTGAGAGGATGCAGAATGAAACCGTCTAGGCTGAGAGCTGCGTTCTTTATCCACTTTCCCCCCTGTTGGATTTGCTATCTTGTGATGCCAAAACAATGTCTGTGTGAGATTGTACCTTCTATTTCATTTCGCCAACACATCACAGAAATGAATCGCGTACCGTGGACATCGCCTGTGGAAAATCCTGCCTCTGCATAATAGTTTTTAAGTTACAGGAATAGAGACAGCAGTGCCCAGAATGGAATCTGTTTTGCACGTGTCTGGCAATGTGCATCTGTGATACGCCCAGAGCACTTGTCTTTCTTCAAAGACAACTGATGTCACAATGTGTTTGTTGCTACTGCGATTGTGTGTGGCCATATTTTCTTCTTCTACCTGGTTAACACAAACAAGGTGGCTATTTTTATTGCTTTTGGTAAACGCGGAAGTTGAGAGCGATAGGTTAGTTCTGGGAATCTGCAAGCATGAATTGACTTATTTTTGTCCTAAGAACAGGCCCTCATACAGGTTGTGTTCTGCACCAAGGCTCCAGTGGAGGGAGTGAGTGGCTGTGAAATCCAGCCTGTATCTGCTCTTCGGCTGTGCACCCTGGCATGGGGCTGCGTGGGAGAAGGGAGGGGGTTACAGCTCTTTAATTTTCACAAGTGCACCGGCTGAGCTAGCAGCTGCTCCAGAAGCCTCTACTAGCCACCTGATAAGGAGAGGGTGGGAGGTCGGTCCACCCACGTGTACAACACCGAGTTATTTATTGCAGGTGTTTACTCACCATTAAATACAAAAGTGACTGCCACCCTGCTTCGCGAACTGTAAAGTACAGAACACACGGGGATCTTGTAAAAATGCAGATTCTGATAGAGGAGGTCTGAAGATGAGAGTCTGTACTTCTGACAAGCTCCCAAGTGGCTCTAATTCTGTTGATCCCCTCATCACACCTTTTTTTTTTGAGGCAGGGTCTTGCTGTGTAGCCCTGAGTAGAGTGCAGTGGCATCACGGGAGCTCACTGCAACCTCAAACTCCTGAGCTCAAGCCTTCCTCCTGCCTCAGCTCCTGAGTAGCCACACCCAGGCAATTTTTCCATTTTTAGTAGAGACGGGATCTTGGGGTCTTTCTCAGGCTGGTCTCAAACTCCTGACCTCAAGCAACCCTCCTGCCTCGGCCTCCCAGAGTACTAGGATTACAGGCCTGAGCCACTGCACCTGGTCTACATGTCACACTTTGAATAGCAAGGCCCAGTCCTTGTCACCGTCAACTAAGCTCACAGGTAAACTCTGGCTGTGACGCTGTGATGGGCCCCTTCCTCTCTGCTGACCACTGAGCCCTCCTTTCTGTCTTTCTGCCCCCCAAAACTTCAACCCTCCTCCTTGTTCCCCCCAAAGTCCTCACCAAACCAAATCCCCAATGTCCATACCAAGAAAGAAGTAAAGAAAGTAAGACAGCATCCTGATTCTTCCACCTAGCTTCATCTCCTCCTTAAGAAGAAGAGGCCCTTAACCTCAGGGCTTAGCTGGAGTGGGGGCAGGAATTGTCCATATTTATTAACCACTCTGTGCCATTATGGGCTCTTCACCTCTCTGCCACCCCTAGCTGTTCTACAAGACAGCTGTTATCTATGCATTACAGATGGGGAAACTGAGGCCTGAAGGGATTACATACCCTTTCCAAATACATAGAACTGGTAAGTAAACTTGCAGGGAGTTAAATCTAGGGCCAATTCCAAATTCTGTACGTGGGCTCCTCTATCTTGTTTCTAAATTTCAAGGCACTTAATTCCCTCTGTCAATAAAAAGAAGGTTTTCCAATTGACAACCTTTTATCAGACATTGTGCTACCCGAGGTTGAAGTGATGATGAAGGCCTGGGGATATGACAGTAGACATCCCTTTATTTGTTTTAAATAGAATTATATTACTGTAGACCCACAGGAATGTCTCATACAGCTTCTACTAATGTGACATTATCTCTGCTTCCTCATGACAGTTGATTTTGGTGACTGGTTACTTATTTTAAAGCATTTCTGATCATGGACTATAATGTCAATGTCAAAACTTCTCCAGGCTTTTAAATGTTGTGCTTCAGGATACAATGAGAGCCATCTCTCTGCAGAAATTAGGACCAGGTAGGAGAAGGGTCTAGAATGTCCACGTGCAGGGGGATGGCCATCTCTGTGTGTGCCTACAACAAGGCCTGGCCTCTAAGCACCCAACTGTCAGGGGCAGGCCCCACGGAGAGAAGAAGCTTGCTCCAGGGAAGGATTCCCACCAACTGGGGCTCCAGAGAGGCGTGAGGGGTGTGGTCAAAACAAGGCACACTGCACAATCCCACCTTCAACTCCCGTTTGGTGGGTTCATAACTCCTGAGTCATGGAAACAGAAGGAAAGCCCAGAGGAAATAAAATCATCCTCAAAATGCTATCAGACCATTTTCCAGCTGAGGCTAGCACACGGCACAGCTTTTACTGCCACTGAGAGACACTTGGCACAGAGCTATGGAAAGGTGACAGAAGCCGGGCTTCGTGTTTCTGGGCAGTAGTTTCTCCCAAAAGCCTTTTCCCAAGTTAGTCATCCCCACCCACTTTGGCATGATAAAGGCTTTACAAAGCACGCTGGAATGAGCCAGCAGCCAGCTCTTCAGAGTGGCGGGTGCAGCCCACACCAAATCGCCTTTGGTGAACTCAGCATTGACATCACGCCATTTGACTGCGTTGATTTAGCTTATAAGAACCAGAGCCTTCCTCCCTGCCTCTAGCTGTTTTTATTGTAGACAAAAGGACACAGTCTACTAAGGACATAGTCTACTTTCTATATCACATAATTCTTTGATCAGAACCCCCAGCAAGCTAGTCAATAAATGTGTGTTGAGCACTTATGTGCCAGACACTGTGTCATTCCCTTTAATGGGAATAAAGTAGCAAACAAAGAAATCACATGAATGAAGTTTAAGTTGTGGAAAGAAGATAATTTCTTTTTCTTGTGTCTCTGTGTTAGGCAAAACCCTCCATCTCTGAGCAATTTTCTTTCTTAACTATGGTTATTAGGAAGCTCAGAGCCATTTATTTTGGTTCACCTCCAACAAATGCACAGGACTTCATGGAATGAATCGTTATACTGACTAAACCTGTGGCTTTATGTTATTTTCCCTTTAATCTTTTTTTTGTTTGTTTTATATTTGTAGAACACATCATGTCCCTATTCTTTTCTTTTCTTTTTTTGAATTGGGGGCTATAATTAAATAACAGAAAAGCCAGCAGGCCTTGGGGACAGACATCAAGAGATGTTGATGATGAGATGTGATTTCTGGAAGTAAATCTAATTAGAAAAGGATACCAGTTAGTGTGAGGCTGGTCCTGGCTGCCAAGGGTCACAAGTGAGCAGCTCTGTCAGTGAAAAGCAAGGCCGGGGAAAGGTGTGAGTGCGGAGGCCACTGACGCCGATGCAGGAAGGGAGTTCCTTGGGGGTGTCTAGAAATTGGAATTTAAAGGTGGGACTCACAAGAAAGCACTGCTTTAAGGACTGATGGAAAATAAGACACAGAGATGAAAACACGCAAATGAAACCAAATCCATAACTAGGCAGTAATCTACTCTCTCAATCAGGAACTTTTGATTGCAAGTAACAGAAGTGGCCTCTGAAGAACTTAATGGGGATTTGTGGAGGCATTTGGGCATAGCTCCCAGAATCTAAAGAAAAACTAAATAATAGACTTAAAAGGGGCAGGGTCCCTTCTGAGATGATAATGGGCCATCACTTTAGGACTCCACCATTGGGATGGAACAGCAGTTGACTATTTTCCTTCTTTTGGGCTCTCTGCTGAAGATTCAGTTTGCCTAGTACATGGTAGGATGCATGAAGGGTGAATGAATGAGTGAGTGAATGGATAGAAAGAACTTCCATGGAAAGAACATCTAATTCGCTAAACCCGGGGGATGTACTTCCTTTCCCCAAGGGAGGAGGGGCAGGATGCCTTGGCTGAAGTTCCCAGCAAAGCCACCTACAATGGGGTAGGGTGGTTCAGACACTGACACCAGAGTCAGGGAGAAAGGCTGTGGGGTGGGCAGAACCCAGCAGGATGCCCAGCACAGGCAGCAGAGTGACAGCTGGTGCCCTACAGGAGGCAGAGGTCAGAGCTGTGGCAGTGGAGCCTCTCCTGGTCCAGTTAGCTAGCCCCCTATCCTCTAATGTCTGGGAGGAAAAGTCACAAAAGGCAACTCCACAGCTTTGTGGCCGCGCTTCAAGGCCGGGGGAAGACCCAGGAAGTGGACAGCTGGGCTGAGTCTCAGAGGTGAAGATGCTGAAGGTTGAGTGAGCCGCAGTGGTCACTGACGGGGAGAGAGTGGCACTCAACAGGTCAACACTAGAGTGACACATTTAGAAATTAGCTACGAACATTCTTAGAGAAGTACCTGCCCACCCTTCTCCCCTAACATCCTTTTTGTGATTCTTAACAAATTGCTTTTTAAAATCTAGGATCATAACTCCCATAGCCCCTGGTACACGTGGGCTTTGTTAGAATGTGGGTGCATTAGGCCTCAAGAATCCCTCTGACCTTCCTTGCCCTCCTTTCGCCTGCCCAAGACAAGACTTTAATCTTCCCCCACCTTTCTGATTGTGGGTCTTAAGACCCATTCCAGGAGGGTCCCGCCCTGTACACAGGGGAAGGAATGTGATGTCATGATGCTTCCACAAAACCCCAGCAGGATGGGGTTTCAGGGGAGCTTCTAGGAGGCTCCAGAAGGGTGGCACAGCCAGCGACGGCTTGGAAGCTCAGTGCCTCGCTCCGTGCCTCTGTCTGGGCATTCCTTCATCTGTATCCTTCGTAATACCCTTTCTAATAAACGGTAAATGTGTTTCCCTGCGTTCTGTGAGATGCTCCAGTACATTAATGGAACCCAAAGAGAAGGCCATGAGGACTCCCAACTTGAAGCCAGTTAGCCCAGAGTTCCCAAGGCCCAGACTGGTGTCTGAGAGGGCAGTTTTGGGGACTTAGCCCTCACCTTGTGGGATCTGGTGCTATCTCTAGGTAGACAGTGTCTATCACTCTGCCTGGGGTGCCGAGGGAAAGTCCTCATGAATTTGATCACAGAAGTCTTCTGAGTTGAGGACCCCTATGGTGTGAGAACAGAGGTAAAACATGGTTTGGGAATTTTTGTCCACAGCAAGTCTAATGTTTTTCTTTCTTTCTTCCTTTTTAAAAAAATTTTCTGAAAAACTTTTTAGGCAATTTTTCAAATATACAGTACAGTTGAAAAAATTATACAGTAATCACCCAGACACCTACCACCTACATTTTATAATTTTCTTCTTCTTTACATGTAGGGAATTTGTTCATAGGGAGGCCACAAGTTTTGCATGCCCCTCGTCGCAATCACCCCAGATTCCTGTTGGGTGTGTTATAAACAGAGGAGCCATTCTGTAGGCCCCCTGCTCTGAGCACACCCCTAATGGTAGGGAACCCCCTTCAGGTACTGCAGGCCAGGCATACCCCAGTCAGGCCGGCATGATGACATGGTCTTGCTCTCTGGGTCCCAACCCCACTGAACCTTTTGCTGCTCTTTAACCTTCTATTTCTAGTGGCTGCAGGAATAACCTCCCTTTTGAAGTTTGACTGTCACAAAAAAGAGCAACACCTGGTTTCCCAGTAGTTTTGAGGTGGAATCCCACGCAAAAATTAATTATGCAAATGAAAGCTTTTTTTTTAACCAAAAAACTCTGTAAATGTATTCTTTCACGACATACATTTAAGATTAAAATATAAAAAAAAATAGTATATACGATGCTTTTACTTCTTGGTAAACAAAGGGTTACCCAGACCACCCTGTCCATACTCAGGGGTTCTGCACGGGCTGTATCAGCTGCCTGCAATTCTCATCCCTCGGTTTCACCTGGCTGCAGCCTCATTCTTTACAGGGGTCACCTCTTTGCAAATGTTGCCTTCTCCATGAAAAGTAGCTGTTTCCAGTTATTCCCGGTCACATTGATCTATTTCACTCCTTCATCCTGAATAGCTAGACCAGCACCTGGCACCCTATAGATGCATAATAAATATTTATCAAGTCATCCTTATATTCCTGGGATAAATCTCATTTGGTTGTAGTGGATACTCTTTTCTTCCCTGTTTGCTGATGTTTAAGAGTTATATGTATATATTCATGAGAAAATGGACCCTTTTCCTTCTTCCAAATCCCCTTTCAGTAATTATTCCTTTTGGATGAGATGAGGAGGTATTCCCTCTTTTCTCTTCTCTGGAAGAACTGTGTAAGATAGAAACAATCTAGCCCTTGAAAGTTTGGTAAAGCCCTCCTTTAAATCTCTCTGGGCCTGTTGTTTTTCTTATGGGAAGATTTTAAATGACTATGCCAGTTTCTTAGTAATCATAGGAGTATCCAGGCTATTTCTTTTTGAGCTTGTTAAGACAAGTTATTTTTCTTTTCCCTTTTGGAACCTGGCCATTTCATCTAAGTTTTGAATGGGTTCATACATATTCATATAAATAAGAAAAACAAGGGCCGCCCCCTGACTAATGACAACAGCATGTCTTAAATCAAGGATTATGATTAACCTGATTCTGGTATATTCAATTGGCAGGCAACATGCTTATTTGTTGAAAATAGGAGGCAAAGGTTCTATCTTGGTGTCCAGTGATAGGCATTTCCCTAAGGTGAATCTTTTAGGCCCCCTGTGACACAGGCTGGATGGGAATTGTTCCAGTAACCCAGCCTGACATAGTTCCCCAGTTCAGACCCAGCGAGAAGGTCCTTGAAGGTCTCTCTGCTATTTTCACAGACTGTCCTGGCCGACAGCACCCCAGAAAGGTAGGCCCCCGATTTGTCCAGGATTAGTCAAAAATCACAGCAAGTTTCCAACAGCAATTTCCTTTCCACATAACAGGCAGCAGAGAAGACAGAGATTGAAGGAGCAACCTGGAAAAGACTGAATTACAACGGGCTAAACAGGGAACTGAAATTAGCCTTGTGGCAGGACTGGATCTTCTGCAAATGAAATTATGTGACTTATTACATGTCTGGGTCATTTCTATGCTAAAGGGATAAGTAGATTAAAATGAAAGGGATTTCAGAACAAATGAGGAAAGTAAGGCATTATCAAGTTTTTGGATGTCATTAACTGTAAAAAAGTTCATAATTAATCATGACACCATACAAAATGGAGAGGAAAGGGTGGAAAGACTAGAACCTGTAAATTTATGCCAGCTGAGCACTCACTGTGGGGGCGTCTGGCAAATGGATTCACTATTTTGCCAACTCCAGTAAGTGTTACAAAATTGCAACAAAATTGTTTCTATGCAAACAATTGTTTAAAAAAGGGTCCTATACGGACTAACAGCCATTCACTGCTTTCTGGGTAAGCACAAAGCCAGACACTAAATAAAAATATTAGACATTATTTTTCTTGGAATCATGCTGAATATTAAGACTGAGGTTTCCTTTCCTTCCAACCCCCCCTCTTTTCCATCAGTCTTTTCATGCACCCAAATAATTTAGGCTTTTGTGGGGGAAAGAGTTGGACAAAGAAGGGGCAAGGATATTTGATGCAGCAGGGGAGGTCCAGAAAAGAAAAGATGGGAAGTCACTTAATTAAACGCTATTGCCTCTTTCTGCTAGCAGGGATTAAAAACTTCATCAGTCCTGACCCACTCCCCGGGGAAATGCCAAGCTACTTGAGGCTGCTGGGTATAAATTCTGAGCTCCACACTTCTCCCTCCATCCTCCTCCTCACCTCTCCACCCCAGGGAGGTAGCTGAACTCTACTCATGAGGGTATGGATTTTTGAGGAAAACAGGATGAAATCACGTTCTTTGAACATTTTTCTACCCTGAAACCCAATCCATAGCAAGTGAGTTAAAACCCCATGGAAAACGAGTTAAGTTGCTTTTCAAGCGTGTTTTTCACTCGGAAGGTTAAGATTCACTTAAGAATATTGGCAACATTTTAAATTTAGAAGGGTCCTCTGGGCGAGAAAGTCGCCGAATGGTACAAAGATAATTTTGCAGTAACTTCCATTAAAAACTCCATGGGACAGGAGGCAAACCCCCCTCCTCCCCCCCAGATCAGGGAGCACAGTTTATCCGCCGGCGCGGAGCTTCGCCACCCTTAGCGACTCAACTTTCCGCACTTGGAGGCCTGAACAGGGGTCACATCTTCCACTTGTGCCAGTAACAATCACCGTTGAATCTCCCGAGGCTATTAGAATTGTTCCCATCTTGCAGATGAAGTTGAGGCAGTGGCTTAGTGTTCTTGCGAGGAACTAGGGGTGGGGACAGGGGGTGCTTTTCCTCACAACCTTAAAAAAAGTACTTAAATCAACCCAAACCAACTTAAGAATGTTTTTTCCACTTCCAACAATTTCCTTTGAGGACAAGTTCTTTGATCCTCTAAAACCAAGAAGCCAGACGAGTGTTTTACTGTAAATTAAAACCAAGAGTCGCCCCCCCGCGCCCGGCACCCCAATTTCCGAGGATGTCAATCACAGTGGACGCCTGAATAAAAGCAGAAATGGGGTGAGCATCTGCGGCGGGGGCGAGGAGACCGGAGCGGCCTATCCGCAGGTCCAGCAAGGCCGAGAAAAGGCGCCCCGCCGGCACGCCCCTCGGGAAAACTGAAGCGACTTCTTTGACCCCGGGGTCAGAAAGATTTTTTACTTCCTCCGAGAGGGAAAAGCCAAAGAGCAACTGGAAAGGGCGAGCAGGGTGTCAGGAGCTTGGGAGCGGCGCTCCGCATCCTCCTAGCGCTGCGGGGCGCGGTGCGTCCTCAGCCCCGGGAGGGGCGGGCCGTGTCGACCTGCGGGAAGAGCCGAGCGGCCAGCCGGCCGGCGGGGGATTTCTGCCCAAACTTTTAGCACCTACTCTTCCAAGAGCAAAACCACGGGGCCGAATCCTGCAGCCGCACGCAGAGTCCAAGCCTCCAGCAGCTCTGGGAGCCGGTGCGCTCCGAATCCCGCATCTGCGCCCCGGGCGGTGAGCTACGCGCTGGTTCCCGCGGATGGCCGCCCAAGCGGCGCCGCAGCAAACCCGGTCGCATCACCAGCACCGGAGGCGGCGGCGGTGGGAGCCCGGCGATGCGACGGGGGCGGGGGCGGGACTGGCGGCGGCGGAGGGCAGCGCCGCGAAGGGGAGGAGCCGCGGCGACAGACGGCTGCGCGCACCAACCCGGCGCCGGCTGGCAGGAGCCGCGCAGAGGCCGGCCGGAGAGCGTTGCAGGCGCTCGGCGTAGGGGGAGTCGGGTAGCAGCATCCTCCCGGGCGCCGCTTTCGCGCGGCGGCGGGGGCTTTCTCTGCCTCGATACCTAGTTGGCCAGGAGCGGCTGGTGCCGGGGGCGGGGCAGACCGGGGAGCGCTCTGGCCCCGGGCTCCATTGCCTAGAGCTGTGTGTTCTGGGTCCTTCGGACCAGTCGGAGGCTGCGGATCGGCGGCGGTTGCCTGAGCTGCCCGCCCGGGCATCCTCCTGGTGATGGAAGCAGCTGCCGCCGCCGCTGCGGGGTCGCGCTGTTCCCCATCCACCGCCGCCCCAGAGAGGGGAAGATTCGCCGCGAGGAGGCCGAAAGCGAGAGAGGCAAAGCCAATTTGCCGGGAGCTGGGTCCCGTATAAGCTGTCCCCTACCATTGCCCGTAGCTGGCTTCGTCCCTCTGAGCGAGGAAGGAAGCTGCGGTCCCGAGAGAGCGGAGAAGACATAGCTGGAGCTGGGACGCGCCAGGCTCGGCTGAGCGCGGAGCAGGCTCCGGGCCCGGTGAAAGTTTTCCTTCCCCAGCCGCAGGGCGCCCGCCGCCCGGAAACTCTGCCTAGGGAAAAGGCTGCCGGGTCCCCGGCCCCCTAGAAGGCGCGGGAATCTACCACGGAAGAGAGCAAGAGAAACCCAGGAACGAGTGACAGCCGGACAGTCCGCGGGGCCGTGATCCGAGACCACCCCGGGGCGCGCCCTCGGCTCCAGGTGAGCGGGGGAGCGGGGCAGACCCGAGGGCGGGCCTTACTTAGGAGGAGGAAGCTGGAAGGGCTATTGGGGCGCACCCGTTCACTCTGCTTCCCCACACAGGTCCTTCCCGGAGCCGCTGCCATGGGAGAGCCAGCCCTGGGCGCCAGGGACCAGCCGCCGCTGCTGCCGCGCCCGCGTCGGAGCTGCGGCCCCAGTCCCGGCGTCCGCGGCCAGTCCGCTGCGTCCCCTTCCTGGGCTGCAGGGCCGCCTCCACCGCGCCGCCGTCCCGGGTTGTGCCTGTGATGAGCCGCAGTCCGCCGCGGGCTCTGCCCCCGGGCGCGCTCCCCTGGCTGCTCCAGGCTTCGCCTGCCGCCGCGCCCCGCGCCCTGCTTCCGCCGTGGCCCCGGCGCCCGGGACGCCGCTGGCCCGCCTCACCTCTCGGAATGAAGGTGTTCCGCAGGAAGGCGCTAGTGCTGTGCGCGGGCTACGTGCTGCTGCTGGTGCTCACCATGCTCAACCTCCTGGACTACAAGTGGCACAAGGAGCCGCTGCAGCAGTGCAACCCCGACGGGCCGCTAGGTGCCTCAGCGGGGGTATCCGGGGGCGGCTTGGGGCGCCCGGGACCCCCTCCGGCCGCACCACCGCGTGCTCATACCCGCTTGGACCTTCGCACCCCTTATCGTCCTCCCGCTGCCGCCGTCGGGGCGGCTCCCGCAGCCGGGGCGGGGGTGGTAGAGGCCGCGGCCCCTCCGGGCAATGTCACTCGGGGCACCGGGGGCGGCAGGGAAAAGCGGCAGCTGGTGTACGTGTTCACCACGTGGCGCTCGGGGTCGTCGTTCTTCGGCGAACTTTTCAACCAGAACCCCGAGGTATTTTTCCTCTATGAGCCAGTGTGGCACGTGTGGCAAAAACTGTACCCAGGGGACGCCGTTTCCCTGCAGGGGGCAGCGCGGGATATGCTGAGCGCTCTCTACCGCTGCGACCTCTCGGTCTTCCAGCTGTACAGCCCTGCGGGCAGCGGGGGGCGCAACCTCACCACGCTGGGCATCTTCGGAGCAGCCACCAACAAAGTGGTATGCTCGTCGCCTCTATGCCCCGCCTACCGCAAGGAGGTCGTGGGGCTGGTGGACGACCGCGTGTGCAAGAAGTGCCCGCCACAGCGCCTGGCACGTTTCGAGGAAGAGTGCCGCAAGTACCACACGCTGGTCATCAAGGGTGTGCGCGTCTTCGACGTGGCTGTATTGGCACCGCTGTTGCGAGACCCGGCCCTGGACCTCAAGGTCATCCACCTAGTGCGCGATCCCCGCGCGGTGGCCAGCTCTCGTATCCGCTCGCGCCACGGCCTTATCCGCGAGAGCCTCCAGGTGGTGCGCAGCCGGGACCCCCGAGCCCACCGCATGCCCTTCCTGGAGGCTGCTGGCCACAAGCTAGGGGCCAAGAAGGAGGGCGTGGGTGGCCCGGCAGACTACCACGCGCTCGGCGCTATGGAGGTCATCTGCAACAGCATGGCCAAGACGCTGCAGACGGCCCTGCAGCCCCCGGACTGGCTGCAGGGCCACTATTTGGTGGTGCGGTACGAAGACCTGGTGGGAGACCCGGTCAAGACACTGCGGAGAGTGTACAACTTTGTGGGACTGTTGGTGAGCCCCGAGATGGAGCAGTTTGCTCTAAACATGACCAGTGGCTCGGGCTCCTCCTCCAAGCCTTTCGTGGTGTCCGCACGTAATGCCACGCAGGCCGCCAACGCCTGGCGGACCGCCCTCACCTTCCAGCAGATCAAACAGGTGGAGGAGTTTTGCTCCCAGCCCATGGCTGTCCTGGGCTACGAGCGCGTCAACAGCCCCGAGGAGGTCAAAGACCTCAGCAAGACCCTGCTTCGAAAGCCCCGGCTCTGAGCTGGGTGCCCGGGAGACGTGATGTCCTGGGGAGATACCCACAAAGTGGGGTGTGGGGTATTTAAACAAACACAGCCCAGACCCAAACTGAGGAAACCCACATAGTCTATTATAGATATATAATATAAATAACCACACAGACACTTGCTGTCAGTGTTTTGAGTCAGTGAATTTCAAGGAACAGCCACCACACGCACACACACATCTCAACAAAAGGCAAGACTCGGCAGTCCTGACCTGCTGCCCCTTCTCTCCTCTCCGCTGCCTTTTCTCCCTTCCCCTTCCTCCCATTTCTTACTCTACCTTCCATTTCGAAGTGGGATGTTCATGAGATCAAGGTCCAGTAACCCAAATCTTGTTTACAAAGTTTTTGTGGTGTCTGTGAACGTGTTAAGAGTCACTTGGATGTGGGGGTGGGGGTGGAGAAAGGGGGAAGTGGTCCAGGAACAGAAAGCCCCACAGGGCGGGATTCTCCTAAAGTGAGTAGACTTTTGTGTAAAAAGCAAAGGTTACATGTGAGTATTAATAAAGAAGATAATAAATAATATTCTTTTTTTTTTTTTTTTTAAATATTTGCCTCCATTACTTTGGATTTACATGTGTTGCTTGTCTCTGGAGGCTTCAGTCAGAATCTGCATCTCCTCCCTCGCCCGGGTTTTCCAATCTCCTTCCTGGAGGGTAGCTAGACGGGGTCAGGGGCCCCTTCTGCCTCCTTGATAATAACCTGGGAGTCTTGCTCACATGTAACTCTCACATGTCAGATGCCCAGGAATGGGAACAAATCTTCAAATTCTAAAGGCAAAGCCAAGCAGAGCAGTGGGAGAAAAGGCACACACGACTTTCTCATTCAATTTCAAGTACAGAAAGGAAGAAGCCACTCCTTGAGGATTTGAAGGCATTGGGTTTTGGTGACTGAGTCAAGACAGGGAACCTTGGAGCAGAGACCAATGTTTTGGCTTCAAGGCTGGTTTAGAAAAAGGAGTTTTGTAAAAGCATGTAATTTTAAAAAGTTCTGATGATTAGAACGCAAACCTCAGAAATGAGTGTGAACATACTGTTGGTGATGTACCAACTTGTTTGGTTAGCAAAGTGACAGAAGTATCCGTGTTTGGAGTGTTTTTCTGCCTCTGACACAGTATGTGGAGGCGTATGAAAGCGGCGAAGTTTTATTTAAGAACTGCAAGGGCTTTTCCTTGCTTCTCATCCAAATTAGTGCAGAAGAGAATGTGAATTTATAATGGTTTATTTGGAGTGCCCATTGGATATGTTGCTCTTCTTTATCGTGTTTCCTAAAAGTAAATTTGCAAAGAAAACATGCTGCAGACGGTATAAAGGCTTAAGCCAAGAGCTTCTTTTAGATATGAAAATGAATTGTGGTGAAGAGGAAATGAAAATGAACTAGTGTGTAGGATTTTGAGGTTTGGTATTTTCCAGGGAGAAAACCATTAAAACTTCCTGCAGGGGTTATGGTGTTCCAGTATCTTGACCCCATTTTGTACTGAAGCACTCTATGATAAGTTACAAAGCTGAAATAGAAACAAGAGACAGTGCCACTGTGTATTACATGAAGTATGAGATGAGTTCAATGTGATCGTGGCTTTATTTTACTATAATTTATTATGAGATCTCTGAAAGTTACCATGTATTGGTTAACTGCTGAGGATCTTATTTTAGGGAAAAGATGATGAAATATACTATGTACATGGGAAACATTTTAACACAAGATGATTTTTAAGTATAATTACCATTGCAATGTGAAATAACTACAGTGGTAAGAATTCCAAGATAACGAAGCACAGAGGTTTTAAAAAGGTATATTTAGCAGTGAATTTTTTTAACACATTCTAGGATGGCTATTTCTTAATTTAGTAAAATACAGTACTGTGTTTACAAAGCTAGGTTACAGCTATCACATGTTGGTCATGTTTTCTGTGATATTTTTGTGGTAATGTCTGCGCTGAATTATCTTCAACAGCAGAGTATTTGTAATAGCTTTAATTGAAGAATACTTTAAAATTAAATTAACAAAATAAATATTAATCTTGGATGACTATAGATGGAACAGGTTTAACAGTAAATTAAGACAGCATCATTAAAAAGCAGCCACTCTGAATAAAAGAACCATTTAAAAACAAATTTTGTGTGGCGTTAGAATCAGCTCTTACCAATCACAGTGAAATTCACGCCTAGTTGTTGAGTGAAGGATTTTTAAGCAGTTGAATTCAATTTCCTCCCAGTCTATCTAAGGACTTGGATTGTGTTAGGGTAGAATTACGATGTTTTTGGATTGTGTACTTAAAAAAATACCAGATGCTATATAGAGCCTTTGCAGCCTGCAGAGTATCTGTGGCCTCTCTCTGCTCAGATGAAATTTTAAGCTAAACACCAACAGATCCTCTCCTTGCTTTGTTTGAACAGGGCTTCTGTCCGCAATTCCCTTGTTTTGTAGCAGCACATTCTCTCCCCTGTGCCGCTCCCTGGCTCTGTAATTTGAAAAGGTGAATTGTTGCTCTTGGAGATTTGTACCTAGCTGCCTTCTAGGAAAGCGAGACAGGTGTTGTTCCCACTCAAGGCTGAGATAGTCCTATCAGTGACAGTCAGCTTCTGCAGTTTTGAGAAGGAGAGAAGCATTTTTGGCATTAACAAGCTTCTGTCAGCCCTGGCGCAAGCAGACCTGGGCCATGACAAATTGCAACAGAGTCTCTGACCATTTCTGAGGCAGCAAATATGAAAGAAATCCTTTCACATTTCCCAACCTGGCAAGATGTCCATCAGCAAGAGGAAATATTCTTCAGAGAGGGTTAGCAGAGTGATTTTTATTTTCAAATCCTGCTCAGTTGATTGCATGCCTGACTTACCCCTTTGACTTTGGAATGTCTTTGTTAATTAGAAAGCTCTACTTATAAAATAAAGTCTGCCCAGTGCCTTTAGTCAACAAATACGAGTCTGGAGCAAGGCAGAGGCTCAAGCTGGGTGCTTGAGTTTCAGATCGCTCAGGGCCACTCAAAGGCTTCATTCAGACTGACCTGTGAGTACTTTGTAGGCAGGGACAGAGCAAATCTGTTTCATTCAGCATCCACCACATTGTGAGTGCTGGATAAATATTTATTAAATAAATGAATGAAATATGTAACTATCCAATTTTGAAATTGCTCAGATGAAAAGGAGTGAAAGAATGCATTACCTGTTTGGAGAAAGTGCCAGGCTATTCAGCAGAGTTTGCTGAAGAAAGCGGGCCAGAGGCTCTGTCCAGATGCTGGGAAGTGAGCCATAGGAGTATCTTCAAGATTTCCAGGGCAGCTGGATGAGACCAATATTTCTCACTGATGAATTAGAAGCAAAAGTGCAGAATTTCTGAATGTGGAGTGGTAAAATTTTCAAAATCAGGAATCTGATTTTTAATTGCATTAAGAACAGAAAGGCAGGAATCCGAATGTAGCTGCCAATTGAACGCTGCCCTGTTGCCTGATAAAGTGCTTCATTTTTGCAGAAGCCACACCAACACTTAACCCTTTTGAGTACTGTGAATGCGCGGTCTGAAGGGCGGTGATGTCAATTCTACCCAGGCTCAGGAATAGTTACTTTCAGGAAGGTTATCTTGTTGTGGGTGCTGACTGTTCCCGGGCATCCCCTGCCTGGGCACACAGCCTGTGTTGTCCAGGATTTCTGTTGCACACAGTGCAGTTGTGGCTGGATTGTGCTTATTAGTTTGAAGTTAATGTGGCTTTGGGGGAGGTTATTAAATTAATATTCCTGAGGTCTTGAGCAATGCAATGCAGATTATGTTTGAAATGCAGACTCTAGAGATGACTTCAGGAAGAAGGGGAGGGAAATGCCAAAGTGTGTCTCATGTAGTCACAGGAAACCAGGGTGAGGTGTCACTGTACTGTTCTCCCCCAACTAACTTTCCTCCCTACACACAACTGAGTTTCTGCATGGTCTTGGAGAAGTCTGGAGAAGAGAATGTTTTAATACAAGCTAACGGGTATGTGGAGCACACTTTATATTTTAGGCTTCTGGAGAGGGGCCAATTATATCAAAATCTGTGACATTTCTGTGTCAACGTGGATAGGTAGAAAATGACAATCGCAATTTGAGGAATGGCTTGAGGTGTGTGATAGGCTGTGCCGAGGTAAATACATACGTATTTCACAGACCTCTTTTGTCACTCACCTTGAGGAGAGCCCTTTTAAATCTGTTACAGTTAAGAAAATAATTTGTCCAAATACTTTCCCTCTTTTCTGGACATTCGGCCACTATTTTTGCAGTTCAAGAGTGAGCCACTGAGCTGTTCGGGCGCTGACTTTGGTGCAAGTGTTTAACAATGGAAATTACAGTGTTTGACTTTTATGTCTGATAGGATTCTGTGCATTCTTAATCAAGTTATGCTAAGGAAAATGTTAAATTCTGCATAGCACATTGAGTTTATAGGACAGGAAGCTTTATGAACCAGTGTTTGGGGATGGTATTTTTTTTAAAAATTAGAGGATCTTTGGAGGCTCAGAATCCTGTTTGAATCCCATGGTAATGGGATGATACAGAGGGTGAAGGCCAAAGCTTAACTTTTGGCCAGCTAGTTATCTGTATTCAAATGTCAAAAGTATTTTGGAGCTGCTTGAACTTTTAGGTTTGTGATAGTCACCCTGCCATGTGAGTGGCTGTGAAAATGATCTCTGTAACCTCAAGCTGTACTCAGAACTATTCTGCGATGGCTCCCACCCCAGCCATGGGATGGGGCTTCATAGAAATTCACCTTGAAGAAGTTAGTTTTGTAGACAGGACCAGTAGCAGGTCGTGTGCCCTGGAAGTTGGTCCTGCCTCCAGATGCAAAGAATGAGATACGTAATAGTGTCCTAAATGTTCTTGGAAAATGAGCTCAAAGGTATGAGTTATTGTGTGTAACTGTAATGAAAGCAAAGGCAGGCGAGTGCACTTTGCATGATAGGATTCTAAAGAAGTGAGAGCATACAAGAGAAATCGTCCTTGGTGATTGCAGGAAGTGCTTAACAACGCCCTCTCAATCATGAGCTGGGCTTGAGAACACTCAGGATTGATCCTGCCCAAGACCGAGGAGCGTATGCTATTCCCAGGAGCCTTCTCACCAGAACAGGTCAGATGTCTTGTGTGGGGAGGAAGAACGTGGTGTCCTTGTCCTCCAGAAGGTGGGTACTGCCAAGTTCTGCTACTGACAATGTTTCCTTCCTTTTGGAAGTTTTGTGGGGTTATGCCTCTATGTTCTTAGTACATAATGGAGCCAGAAATTCTGTGCCTGGAAAAACAGAATGTCAGGTCACAATAAATTCAAGGAGTAAAGGTATGTGATGTGTCATGTTAAGCTAACTGGTATACCTGTTACTCATGTTAAAGACTATAGATTAAGATTATTTTAAGACTATAGACTATATGGATTACTTTAAGACTATAGATTAAGACTATAAGTTAAGATTATTTTTACTATAGGTTTGATATGTCCTGTTTTCCTCTGTGTAACCCTTTTCCACCCTCTCCAGCCCTCTCTGTGCCTCCCGTTTCTTCTCTACTTGTGAATTTCTACTCGTTATTGCAGATCCTGGATCTTTTTGAAGCTTTTATTTATCAGCCCTTCTCCAAGTTGCAGAAATGTCTTTCTGTCCCCCATTTCCCCTTAACCGCCGTGTGCATCGATCTATCAGTGTGTTACTGCAGACTGGAATTATTTGTTTATAGGCCGATTTCCTCTCCTAGGCTGGATCCTTCAGGAAGGAAATGACTGGATCTTATTTGTGTGCGTGGTCTTGCCAATACCAAAGCAGTGCCTTGCATGCAAGTCTTTAAAAAGTAAGTGCTAAATAAAAGATGTAGCCCAAGCAGCCAGAACAGAAGGGATTGAGGGTCAGATACTTTGTCAACGAGGCATTAGAGTTAGTGCTGCTACATTCCATAATGTCCTGTCCTGCATATGTATAGCAGACAGAAGCTGAGAAGGCGAGGCACATTAATATAGATGAAAAGGAATGCCAGATAAGGCCTCATCTGTGATCTTTCCATATTAATGTTTGAAATAGAGAAACAAACAAACTGGAGCCCCCAATGAGAGGTAGCAGCTGAGTTACAGTCAAACAAAAAGGATACAATCTTTAAAAGGCCCAGTAGAAAAATGTGTTACTGTAATGTAGGCTAAGGCTATATTTGCTTTGGACATGCAGAGATCACCGCCAGTATGATCATCCTTTATTTAACCCAGTGTTTTTCAACCTTTTTTATCTCATGGTACACTCGAACCTATAGTTAAACTTCCATAGCACACTTACATTATGTTGATCAACAACAACAAAAAAAGAGTAAAAAAGGAATATACTTCCTGTGCTTTGAATTTCTTCCAAAAATAATTTAACTAAGGATCTTTAAAAGTTTTCGTGGCACACCTAAGATGCTCTCACAGCACACAATGGTTGAAAATCACTGCTTTAACCATTTCAGCGACAGAAACATTTTCAAGAAACAATGTAGAGTCTAAATATTTCATTTCCATTTTCAGATGTCCCAGTTACTCTGGCAAACTCTCAGTCTCTCTAACTGAACGAGCTCCTGGGAAGAATTAAAATATTCCATGTTCTCGTATTGGTCCTTGGTATCTTTATGTGGAGGCTGGTATTACTTTATTCCTTTTACAAAGAAAAATAGAAATGAAAACATATCTTGCTTCTGAGATAATGGCACTCCTGTCTATAGTTTTTAGCCTTATTATTTAACCAGGCCTACTTGCTGGTGGAACTAGTATTTTCCCAGGGACATGAGTTCTGAGTTCACGTTATCTAGGTTAGGTCTTCGCTGCACATAGTTATTCTTTTATATTTTCACATTTCCCAAGTGGTGTTGTCGTGTTCTGTGCTCTTTATAACTTTCTGTCACCATTTTCATTTCATTTTCAAATGCCCTAAATAACAAGAACAATGATGTGTGCCAGTCACTGGGCAAAGCACTTTATAAGTGGCACTCTATCTACTTTTTACAACAATCCCAGGGAGTAGGAACTATTATGGTCCCTGTTTTACAGAAGGAAATATAGGTTTAAATAAGTAATTTTCCTACAGTCACACAGCTAGTGAGTGACAAAGTCTCTTTCTTTTGTTTGATACATCAGAGATCAGTCTGTTTCCATTTAAGGGATCTTAAAAAATAGCAAACCTTTTTATGTCCTAGCTAAATGTTTTCTGGAAAATGCATCCTGAATGCCTGCCGCATCGTGCCCTCAACCGGGAATCCAGGGAACAGGAGTTACCGGTATCTTCAGAGATGCATTTTGTGAAGCAAAAAAAAGTAATTGTTGGTTTAAGTGCTTTTGGTTGAAATTCTTCTTAGAGGCTTGGCGCCCATAGCACAGTGGTTACGGCACCAGCCACATACAGAGGATGGCAGGTTCGAATCCAGCCCAGGCCAGCTAAACAACTGCAACAAAAAATATGGCTGGGTGTTGTGGTGGGTGCCTGTAGTCCCAGCTACTTGGGACGCTGAGGCAAGAGAATCACTTAAGCCCAAGACTTTGAGGTTGCTGTGAGCTGTGATGCCACACCACTCTTCTGAGGGTGACATGGTGAGACTCTGTCTCAAAAAAAAAAAAAAATTCTTCTTAGAATGACTTTTGTTAGGCCATATATGGTGGTTCATGCCTGTAATCCTAGCACTCTGGAAGGCTGAGGCAGGAGGATCGCTTGAGCTTAAGAGTTCGAGACCAGCCTGAGCAAGAGTAAAACATTGTTTCTTCTAGAAGTAGAAAAATTAGCAGAGACCAGGGCATTGTGGTACACACAGGAGGATCACCTGAACCCAGGAGTTTGAGGTTGCCATGAGCTAGGCTGACAACATGGCACTCTAGCCTGGGCAGTAGAGATTTTGTCTTGAAAAAAAAAATGACTCATTTAGCAAAACACTGTAATGGCCATTTCATGGTGGAAGAAGGTCTGTAAAAATCCTGAATAGAAAACTTGGGGGTGGGAGAAAGAAAGTTTGAAGGAGTAAGGAAGAGTCTGTAAAGAAGGCCGGGTGCAGTGGGTCATGCCTGTAATCCTAGCACTCTGGGAGGCCCGAGGCAGGTGGATTGCTTGAGCTCGGAGTTTAATACCGGCCTGAGCAAGAGCAAGACCTGGTCTCTGCTAAAAATAGAAAAAACTAGCCAGGCATTATTGTGGACACCTGTAGTCCCAGCTACTCAGGAGGCTGAAGCAAGAGGATCTCTTGAACCCAAGAGTTTGAGGTTGCTATGAGCTATGACACTGGGACACTCTACCCTGGGGTGAGAGAGTGAGACTCTGTCTCAAAAAAAAAAAAAAAAAGGAGTTAGTAAAGAGAGGAAAAGTGGGACAAATCATAGGACGAATGCTGGAGCCAGGAGGGGAGCCTACGGTGATTCTCCCCAAGACAGAAGAGAATGGCCAGTGATAGGAAGAGCTGAGGTCCAGTGTGGAGTTGTTTGCCATGCTGAGCTGTCAGGTAGCCACCTCTGTTGCCCCAAACCTCCAGTAAAGCCTCCTCATACCTCTCCTTGAGTGGGTCATAGTTTGCAGGTTGAAATGATCAGAGTAGGGCCAACTGGGATAGCACCAGGCAAAACCAGGCCAGTTCCTGCAGAAGGTGAAACACACAGAGGTAATTGCAAATTCCCTAGAAGCAGGGACTCTGGAGCTTGCAGTGCTCCGTGGAAGTGTTGGCTTATCCCAGGAAGTGTTTGAGAGGGAGGGAAGTTTCTCCTCAACTCTGAGGTGAGGATTCTAAGCAACCTTATTTAAGTTTTAAAGGATGAGATGGTCTTAGCAAATGTCCAGGAGCAGGGAGGTTTAGGAGGTAGGTATATGGCTTGTAACACTCAAGGCTACACAGGTAGGTACTAGGGGGCAGATGGAGACATTGCAAAGTTAGGAAATGTTGGCATATTATGAAAGCTGATGCAATTGTGTCAGCTCAGTCATTTATAAGTGTGGAAACTGAGGTGCAGAAGACTGAAAGCTGTACTCAGAGTCCCATTTCCAGCTAAAAAAGTGCAAACTGGAAATCACAGCTTCTAATTCCCAGTTGGGGGCTCTCTGATGTGTTCCTGCCCTGAGACATTTTATTTCATTGGTTCCTGCCAGTCTTTTGGCCACTCTGGCATTTATTGATGTCTTTATAGAATGTCTGGGGATCGGGCAATAAATGCCCTTTGGATTTCTGGTCAAGCTTTGGTAGGAGATGAGATTGAAACTGAAGCAGACAGCTGAATGGGGTGGTCAAGGAGTGTCTGTCAGTCTACCTTCTTTGGTGCAAAACCGGGTCAACTGGGTTGAGTCAACACGGAAATTAACTGGAAAACATGGAGGACCCCACAGAATTGAAGACCTTTGAAGAGGCAGGCTGGATATTCTGGTTTCCTCTCCCCTCCCCTCCACGCTCCTCTCCATTCTCTCTTTCTCTGCCCTCTCTCCCTCTCTTTCTTTGCTTTACTTCACCCATGCAGAATTCAAAGTCCTGGAAGACTTTGGGTTGGTTGAGATCGGGTCAGGTATTTGTTGCTTGGCACCTGAGCAGGGAACCTTGATTGACAGTCCTAACAAACTGCACAATTATCAAAAGTAGGAGAAATGGATGTCAGGTGGTCCTAAACCAATAGTTGTCTTCTGTATTCATTTTACACTTTATTATTATTCTCCTATACTTTGAATAATTAGGGGCTATTTTCTTCAAATCCTACTACTCACAGGCTATTTACTGTGCATTGTGGTTAAAATGTGGGCAGAGATGTGACCCACTAGCTAATTGGGCCACCATGCTTGTTGGGTAAAAATAAGACCATTTGCTTACTTAGTCTTAAGTAATGTAGATAAATGGAGTGACGAGATGGAATTCACAGAGTGAAATTCACACAGATGCTGTATTTTGTGATGTGTGTTTCCTTAGGTTTAAGAAATCATGCTGCCTTACACTTTCATAATGTTTTTAGTCCACCACGTATGCCAGATATTGTTGGTTTTTTCACTCACTAGCCATTCTCCCCTTCTTTCTTATTCACAGAACCTTGATTTTGTTCAAGGAGGTAATATGCTTAGCTAAAAATATTTCCCATTCTTCCTCATAGGTTGAAATGATCATGTGACAGCCAAAGAGACTTAAATGAAAGTCTGCTGGAGATACCTGGGCAACTATTATATTTCTGATATAGACAGAGCTTTTTCTTGCCTGTTTTGTTCTTTTTCTTTCTTTTCTTTCCTGGCTGCTATGCAGATTATGGAAACAGGGCCACGATCTTTGGACTGAGAGGCAGCTGTGAAGTAAAGTGGCTTTCAGCATGGCCAGGGAGCCAGGGGTACTGATGACATCCATCACATCAGCATGGACCACTGGGCTCCACAATGTCTATGCGTTGGGAACAATAAGCACCTATTTTTTTAAGCTGTCACTGTCAACATGCTGTTATAGTCAAATACAGCCCTATGAATACAGTAAATATTCTCATTAATCTTTTATTAGGTCATTTGCAACCACTACCAGGAATAGGATTATGATCCTTCTTTTATTGGAGAAACTGAGAATCAGAGCAACTAAAGGACTTGGTCAAGATCTCAAAATATAGTCCATGTCAGTTTTGATGTCCAGTTTAGGACTCTTTCCACTCAGCCAGTGGTTCTCAACTGGGTGTAGGACTGTCCCTACAATCTACGTGATGGGAGGATTGGGCCACAGCCTTTGGAATATTTTGGGTTTTGCCATGAGTGGGGAATAGTACTGACATTTAGTGATTTAATGCATTGGGAGCAGTCAAGCTTGAGTGTCCTGCTATGCTCAGGACAGTCCCAGGTAGTGAAGAATTGCCTTACTCCGAATGCCAATAGTGGTTCCCTTGAGAGACACTGAGCTAAATTGAGCCCGACAAAATTACATGCTGACTCGGAATTGAAAATAAGGCTGTGTCGTAATTATACTCAATAGATGTTAATAAATGATATCATCAATGTTGTCATCACCATCATCATTGCTATTTTGGACATTTGTGGCTATTGGGGAATTTAAAGGTTGTCTGATTTTTTTCTAACTACATTCTGCTTCTTTTGATTAGGTGTGGAGAGGTTGGATGATGAATGGGTAATGGATGGGGAGCTAGTAGGAGGGAACCCATCTATTACCCATCATCCAACTACCCACCTCTCCACACCGAATCACAGATTATACATTTGTGTTCTGGCAGGGTAGAATGCAGAAAGTAGTGGTTAGGAAATTTTTCTTTTTTGGCCGGGGCCGGGTTTGAACCCATCACTTCCGGTATATGGGGCTGGCACCCTACTCCTTGGGCCACAGGTCCTGCCTGTGGTTAGGAATTCTTGATATCTACACTTCAGGAGTGGTGAAGTTGTCACTGGTCAAGAGCTAGGGTAGTTGTGTTGGACTAGAGGCAAAGATGATAGAGCTGAAAGGCCAGGATGTCAAATGAGTCCCTAAAATGAGTGGTAAAGTTGTGGAAAATAGTGCAGAGGAAGTCATTGATTTGGGTACTCAAACCTTGCAGTTGTCCTCGTTTTAGAAAATGGCACTGTCCTCTCTTACAACTTGTTTGATTTTTTCTTGTCCCTATGCACAAGTCAGCTCATTATTGAATGTGTTTGTTCAATGCCTATGGAAGCTTCTATTCCAGCCCACACCGGTGTATCTTGTCTTTCAGTACAAATTGGCACTCAGCTGCAGAGTCTTTTGTATTGGCTTCAAATTATTTGATATGTGTCAATCTTGTCTATATATTCCAACTTAACAATCTCCTTGGGAGCAATTAAACCATACTTTTCACTTCTTATCTCCTGCACAGAAAGTAGTGAATGAAATATTTCTGGAGTGACTGATTTATATCATGGCAGAGGTGGGCTGGGATGGAGGAGAGTTGTTTTAAAAGCTCCCAAGAGCTGAGTGCAGTGGTTCACGTCTGTAATCTTAGCACTCTAGGAGGCCAAGGCAGAAGGATCCCTTGAGCGTAGGAATTTGAGACCAGCCTGAGCAAGAGAGAGAGACGCTGTTTCTACTGGACTCAGAAAAATTAGTGGGGCATCGTGGCAGCACCTGCAGTCCCAGATACTCAGGAGGCTGAAGCAGGAGGGCAACTTGAACCCAGGAGTTTGAGTTTGCTGTGAGCGAGGCTGATGCTGTGGCACTCTAGCGTGGCAACAGAGTAAGACTCTGTCTCTAAATAAATAAATAAATAAATAAGTAAATAAATAAAAGCAAGCTCCCAAGAGACCAATCAGTATTCCTCTCCAGACTGGGCAGTGTGTGTACTTTGTCCTATGGCTGATTATACACACACACACACACACACACACACACACACACACACACGCATGTTTGATAGTTGTTTGTCAAGCACCGGTGTTTTTATCCATGCCCTCAGTACTTCCTGCACAGGGTTCTAAAACTTTTAGAGGTGACTGGGCTTTTTAGCCACCCTGCTTGCTAGCCCTGACTTTCTTTTGAGATCCCATGTCTCCTGCTCCCTTGGTGCACGTGGTTCTGCTGGGGCTAACTCCCCCCAGAACGTTAGGGTTTGCAGTGCTGAGACTGACTTTCCCAGGGCTACAGTGGTTGGCTAGGGACTAAGCACAAGACTCAATTTGAACCCAGGAGATACTTTGGGATTTTCGCTGAGATTTTTGGCTGATCCGTGTTGCCTTCAGGAGAAGAGGGCCAACCTTTAGGGAGTAGAGCCAAAAGATGTAGAGAGAGAAACCAGGGACTGGTGGAGAATGGGAAAGCAGATGCTGGTGAAGTCATTTTAGTGTTGCTTCAATTTGGACCTGAAGTCAGCCTTAGCGCAGGCTTTGCAATTATAGGAGCCAGTTACATTCCCTTTCGCCTGAGCCATTTTGGATCGAATTTTTTCTTCCCTGTAATGCAAAGATTTCCAACATGCACAGAATTTACCCAGTGTATGGTAAGGTATTTCTCCTATTACAAGGCAAGCTCCTTTAGGGCAAGGCCCTTGTCTTATCATCTGTGTGTTTCCAGCAGAAGGCATAATGCCTGGCACCTGGGCTGCCTCCAAACCATGTTTATTTAATTGTGATTGGAATAGACTGACTTTACAGCACTGCTACTCAAAGTTGGGTCCTCAGCCCAGCAGAATCAGCCTCTTCCTAGGCTGATGGATCAGAATTATGTTTTAATAAGACCATCAGGTGCTTCATGCACTTTTGTGGACTGCTTTGTACAGAACCTATAGATAGTCAATTTCATTTGCAAATATCCAGCCTGGAGTGGTTGTGCCAGCACAAAGAGCACCACCTTCGTTTAATAATTCTGGATGCATTTCAAGCCTATATCCATGGACATCTTGACCACAGGCCTCTATAAATGTCTGGAGAAAGATGCTCAGAAAGCCAGGTGTGGCATCTGCAACTGGTCCAGTCCCACAGACTGAGGGAAAGGACAGATCCCCATGGCTTCACTGTGGCTGCCTAGATCCCGCCCCGCCACTGTGTCCTGGCAGCCTGCCGCAAGACCAAGGAATTGTTTACTTATGAATATGTTAGCAACCCACCAGGTTCTTCTTGGAGCCTGGAGAGGGGCGAGTGAAACCTGAATTTTATACGTGTCAGAATGAATTCTGGGCTTCCTTCCTGCAGAATGTCGTCCACGTGGCTGACTCCAGAATTTGACTTTTAAAGTCTTTTTGAACATGTATTATTAGGAGGGCTAAAGGCAAACAAGTATTGTCTAAATAACGGAGAAACAACTAATATTCTCATTTCTGAGCTTGTTTTGGGTGATGGGAAAGTTTGATTTGTCAGACTCCCTAAAAGTCATTTTCGCTATAAATGACAATGTAGATCTTATTCTCTTTCCCCCCGATTTCTGCTCACCTCATTTAGTGAGAATGTATTTCTACCCTGAGAATTTTCCGCCCGGCCGTTAACACATGGATTTTGAATGAACGTATAAGGACAGGATCTCATCTAAGAGTCATATATGCACGTTTCTATGCACATATACATTGACTTCAATGATTTTCAGAACTTTTGAATAATGTGAGGCTGAAGAATGAGTCATTTCTTTTCGTAACTTAAGAATTTGCTTAAAAATGAATGTTATGAGACTTCAGGCTGGGGCAGGAGAGGAATACACTCATATCCCTTAGAGCTGCAGTCTGTGCTCCCGGACTGAGTCAGCATTATCCCCGTGGGGATGTGGTCCTGGCATTTCCATGGGCAGTTTCCCTCCAGGCTTTTCAAACCACCTGAAACAACTTCAGACTTTTGGTTGTCATTTCTTCCAGCCCTCAGGCTACAGAGTGCAGATCAGTTGTCTGGGTCATAGTACTGTTAGGCTGCCCCTCCTCCAGGAAAATCAGAGGACATCCTGCAGCTCCTAATTGCTTAGGGAGTGTTACCTCACCACTCTGACGAAAATATTCCAGTTGTCCTAACTTGCATAACTAACATGTTGCTCTTTTGTCTGTTTGTGTCTTTGTGGCAGGTCGTGCACTTTCATTTGTATAAGTTCTGGCCTCCAACTTGGTTTAGAACTCCCATAGGTGGCAGAGCACAAAGCTACCACTTACTGAGCAGGACACATCATGGACCACGATAAACTTGGGGTGCCTTGGAGGAGCACTCAGTGGGCAAAAGTATTGCTACAGTGGCTCTCACCAGTGAAGGCCGAAGACAGTCCTCAAAGCAAGGCACAGAAAAATCAACAAAGCATGGCCATAGAGGGTTATTTATATATTCTATCACCCAATCTAGACACACACACAAGCTTGTATGTGTGTGTGTGTGTTTAAGGAAACCGGCTCATAGACAAGTAACATTGTAACATAGCAGAGCTGTCAAGGTGAAGGTAAACAGGGCTGGAGTGCACTTAAAGGCCAGCTAATGTAGACAAATGCCTCCTTCCTCCAGGAGTACCAGCACTCTTAGATTTGCTAAGCCGATGGTCCGTTCACTTTTGAAAAGCAACTTTGTCTTTGTAATGAATGGGTAGGAAAGATTCTCAGAGGATAATTTGCAACCTTGATTGAGTGCCCTGTTCTACCCACCATATATTTAATTGTCACAGTGATCCTGTGACAATTAGTGATCCTAATTGTCAGCGAGGAGGAGGAACTGCCCAAGGTCACACAGCTAGTAAGTGGTAGGGCCAGTCCTTCCCACACCAGAGTCCACACTTGTACCATTCAGAAGAGTTTGTAGTTGTTCTCATTTGAGACCCATGAGACTGAACTACATGTTGTCAACTTAAAAAACGAGACCAGGGCTGGTTATTTTTTTAAGATGAAACATCATATAACTACTCCTCTCACTTGGGTAGGAAAGAGAAGAATCTTTGCTTTTCTTTTTTTCAGGTATTTTTTTTTTCACGAATACTTCAAGTTATCTAATCCAAATACTCAATTAGGACCTAATTTCTAATTTGAATGATCATCATAATTGATCTGTATCTTGAATCCAATGAACAATTGTGACAGAAACGTCCCATCCGTGGGCATGGGGAAAGCAATGATTTGTTTCGGTGCTGTGTGTATGTAGAGTCGACTGACACGGAATGATTTGGGAAGACTGACATACTTATTTTATTAATCAGAAATGCAGCCATGGGATCCTAGTCTTGGTAAAAATGTACGTTGAAAACTTAGTCAAACATGGGCAGTGTTTTCTCGAGATCCTCTCCTTGAGACATCATGAAGATGTCTTGTGATGTTCAGAGTAGGCTGAAAAATAAAAACTATAAAAACTCCAAACCTGTTGTATTCCAGAGTACTATGTACTTAAAAGTAATGATAAAGACAGGGCTGTGTCTTTGTGACAGTTCTGTGCTCACTGTCAAAAGACGCTTTGACAGGGCCCAGAGGGCGTGCGTTTCCTAGAAAGCACACAGGGGTCGGACTGGGCAGTTGATGCATCTTACAAGGGTACAAGTGAAAAGTACTAAATGTAGAATATAAATGTCTTCATATAGTGATTAAAAGGCCATGAAGGCTATGTTAAATAGTTCAATGAAA
>CAUYRH010153369.1:0-22107 GCA_963574655.1 Perodicticus potto | reverse complement strand
ACTGAGGTTGTCAGTACACTTGACAGTGGAGAGAATAAACTGGAATGAGCAGGTAGAGAGCCTATTGTAACAGTCCCATTATAATTACAGGGAGTCCATGTCTATTGCCCACTGATATATGGGATTGTTGGGTCTTTTTTTTTGTTGATAAATTTGAGTTCTCTGGAGCTTCTAGTTATCAGGCTTTTGTCCAATTTATAATATGCAAATAATCTTTTCCCACTCTGAAGGTTGTCTGTTTGTTTTGGTTGCTGTTTCCTTAGTTGTGCAGAACCTTTTCAGTTTGGTTAAGTCCCATTTGTTTATTTTTGTTGTTGTTGCAATGGCCACGAAAGTCTTCTTCATAAAATCTTTCCTCAGGCTAATATGTAAAAGACTGAAACTGGACCCGCACCTTTCACCACCTACAAAAATTGACTCAAGATGGATAAAAGATTTAAATCTAAGGCATGAAACAATAAAAATTCTTGAAGACAGTGTGCTTTATTCTTTATAATCTATCAGAATAGCATCAGGACTCTTCTTTCAGTTAAGAGAATCCACCTAATGAGATGTTCAGCAATTAAAGAGTTCGGTGGCTCTCAGGGATGTCATGTCTCTTAGGACCACCCATGGCTGAGACTTGTGCCTAATTATGGCTGAAGCAAAGCTCACTCTGGTGAGGCTGCAGCCATGATTGCTGAAGAGGTTACTCCTGAAAGTTTTAAAGGAAAACTAGACCCCTTTTCCACTCCCCCAGGTGTATATGACAACTAGCAAATCAAACACATACACAGAAGTCATCCATTTAACAAATCTAATCGTGACCACTATTTATCGAGGCCTTCTTTGCATCCCTTATTTCTACTTAATCCTCCAGACCCCCTGAGAGAAGGAGGCTGTTGTCACACCCTCTTGGCAGAGGAGGCAGTGAGGCCCCAAACTTTGCATAAGCGGTAGGCCTAGCAGGTGGCAGAGCTGGACCCAGATACCACAGCCCTGCTTCCACCCTGCTAGCCATGTTGCCCTTCGATGTCTGTTGGTTCCCTCCTTTTGGGCAGGAACCACTGCTCAGCCAGGAGGAGCACAAAAGTGGTTGTGACATGGTCCATACCCACTGTGTGTGAACATTAAGTGAAGGATAGGACAGGGCATTTTGTGTTCTTAACCCAAAAAAAGAGCCAGGTGTGGGGGCTCATGCCTGTAATCCTAGCACTCTGGGAGGCCGAGGCAGGTAGATTGCCTGAGCTTCTGGCGTTCGAGACCAGTCTGAGCAAGAGTGAGACCCTGTCGCTACTAAAAACAGAAAAAACAGCTGGGTGTGGTGCAGCTGCTGGGGAGGCTGAGGCAGGGGACCACTTGAGCCCAAGAATTTCAGGGTTCTGGGATCACCCCACTGCACTCTAGCCTGGGTGACATCTCTTAAAAGAAAAGAAAAAAAGGATAAAAGTGAGTAAGTGCCCAGTGTATCAAGGGCATGGCTGAGGTGACACAGGAGAGTGAGTAGGCGGCATGAGTAAACTGTAAACTACATAACCTTTAAACTAGCATTTCACATCTAGAAATTTATGTTTTTCAGGTATGGGTACTAAAGAAATTATTGAAAAGTCAACATTACAAAAATATTCAAAACCTGGCTTGCCTCCAAATGTCAGTGAAAGAAGTCTTTTAGTGAACACCACCTATGTTTTCATTAGAAATATATTTATTTGTCTGATGAAGTATTTAAAAGAAGTTTTATTTAAATTCATCAGCAACTTTGGAATGTGCTCCTGTCCTGTGCAGGCAGTGTGGGGCCAGTTCCAACTGGCCCAGGGCTCCTGTGCTAATGCGTTAGGCTCTGAGTCAGTGAACTCAGATTGTTTTACTTGTAAAATATCCCAATGACTCAAGCACAACAGATTCACAAAAAATGGTCTGCTAAGCAAGGTTCACTGTGCCTTAGTTTTCCCATCTGTAATCCTCACTGGAGTGTCCTGGGCTCAGAAGTCCTGACTCAAATTATGCCCTTTGTAAGTATTTAAGTAAAATACAAGATTAGAACAAATAAGAATAAGTGGTGGTGTCACAAAGGCAAATATTTAATTGCTGCTCTGTGACTTTAAGGTCATCCCCAGTAAAACCAAATTTGTGGGAATTTTTTTTTTTTTTTTTAAAGAATGGCATTTTCCAATAAATTAAGAATGGTAAATGCCAGTAACTATAAATTTCCTAGCACCTCTCCAAGGTAGCTAAATTACTGTCAACTTTTATAGCATAGTAAAAAAGGCTTATTTTGAATTTTGTCCAATGAGTATGCTGATGTATTATATCTAGCACTCTTAAAACTATGAATGACTCATGAATTTGGTGGCAAGATCAAGTCTGGTTTCATGGGGCTCTACTTCCCATCCTGAAATTTTCTAATTTTCTGAGAGATAGCTTTCTCCTTGCCTTAGCCTCCTGAGGAGCTGGCACTATGGGCCGGTACCACCATGCCTGGTTAAGTTTTCTAGTTTTGTAGTGATGGGGTCTCACTCTGTTGCCCAGATTGGTCTCAAACTCTTGGCCTCAAGTCATCATCCTCCCTTGATCTCCCAAAGTGCTGGAATTACAGGTGTGTGCCACCACATCCGGCCTATCTTTGTTAATTTTAAAGGTAAAACCATGATATCTCACTGTTTGAGCCTCCTTTCTTTAATTAGGAGGAGGCTGACAGGGCTGGGTGTTTTTAACATGGTCATCCACCCAGGTGATTGTCTTCCATAAATTGCATATTCTAACCTTTGAGGGCTTTTTTGTTTTTAAATCTACAGGGGCTCTACATTTATCAGAAAAATTAACCCTTTGTCACGTGCCACTCATCATATATTTACCAGGCATCCACTGTGTTCTGTCTCCTCTCTCCATTGTCACCTGTGCAAAGCCGAACTCCTCTTCCCATCAGAACCTGCTCCTACTCAGCCCTCCCCACCCCAGTTAATGGCAACTCCATCCTTTTAATTGCTCAGATCAAAAAATTTGACGTCATTCTTGATTCCTCTCTTTCCAATCCACTAGGAAGTTCCATCTTCCTACAAGATGGTATCTCTAACCCCACAACTCTCACACCCTCCTCACTTCCCAACCCTCAGAGCCACTCCCATCTCATGCCTGGATCACTGCAGAGTTCCCATCCTGCACCTGCCCTCGCCCCTGCACCCTCTTTCTCAACAGACCAATCAGAGTCATCCTAGTAAAATATCAAGTAATAATAGCACATTGCTCCCCTGCTCAAAACCATCCCTTGGTTGTCCATGCCACCCACAGTAGAAGCCGAAAGCCTAATTGATCTTATGGAGGCCCATACCTCTCTGCTTTCCACTTATCTGCTCCAGCAGCATTGGCCTCTTTGTTGTCACACAGGGACATTCTGGGGCCTCTGCACTGGCTGTCCTCTTTCCTTGGAATCCTCCACCCAGATGGCTCCTCCAGGTCTCCAGTGAAATGTCACCTTCACGGTGACATCTGCTCTCTTTACAGTTGGGCTCCCCGCCACTCCCTGAGCCTACTTTCCTGCCTTCTCTGTCTTCCTAGCAGAGCTTCCCAGCTTCCTGTGTATATTTTACTTACTTATTTTTTTATTGTCTGCCTTTCCTCAGTAGAGTGTGAGTTTCACAGGTCAGGACATTTGGTCTGTTTCCCCGGGAGTTACCATAGTTTGTATCACATAGTCGGTACTCAGTAAATACGTACTACATATACACATGCACTGTTCTCCTGTGTAACAGTGTCTAACTTGTTCTATCAAGGAAAAGCACTAATCACTGGAGAAACTGGCATTTGACAAGGGCTCTACACCAAAAAAGACCTATGGGTCACTCTAACCAAATTATTGTTTTAGAAATGGGATCTGGAACAACTGGGTCTTTCTTTGCTTAGAAAATTTTTCATAGTAGAAATTGATACTAGAAAATTAAAAGCATTTTGAAATTACTATTCTAGAAGAGGGACTGAATAGTGAAATTCCTAAGTCAATAAGGATTCTAAAATGCTAGTGGGAAGGTTCCAGACTGATTCTAGACAAACCACAGGCTGGGAGGAGCAGCTGGCAGTGTCTGGGATCCCTAAAACCACCACTTTCCACTGCAGGCCCTGCCGAATGGAGCCCCGACTTCCTCCAAGCCCACCTCTCCTGCCCTCATTGAGACCAAGGAGCCCAATGGGAGTGTCCACACCAGTGGTTCCACATCAGAGGAGCCCGAGGAACTAGATGCCCAGGTATGTACAGGACCAAGGGCAAGGAGAGCTCACTGCTGTCAGGATGTGGGCAGGGGGCAGGAAGGTGATGAGTGGTTGCAGCAAGAGTCCCATACTAAGGGTGAGGGGACCCAGCTGCTAACTCAGGATCTGCTCCCTCTCAGCAATGATGGCAGGACACCCGTTCTGGCTCCTCCCAGCTCTGCTTCCTCATCAGTTACGCGGGGTGGGCGTAAGTGAAGTCTGAGGCCCTATTTTTTTTTTTTTTGAGACAGAGTCTCACTCTGTTGCTCAGGGTAGAGTGCCATGGTGTCATAGCTCACAGCAACCTCAAATTCTTGGACTTAAGTGATTCCCTTGCCTCAGTCTCCCAAGTAGCTGGGACTATAGGTGCCCGCAACAACGCCCAGCTAGTTTTTCTTTTTAGTAGAGATGGGGTTTCACTCTTGCTTAGGCTGGTCTTGAACTCCTAAGCTCAAGCGATCTGCCTGCCTTAGCCTCCCAGAGTGCTAGAAAGGTGTGAGCCGCCATGCCTGCTCCCTCCTGTGTAGTTCTGATAGTCCAGAATCTGGCAGGTCTGAGATTGGTGAGGGTATCTGTGGACAATTCTATAGGGTCTGAGACTGTTTTGGCTCACCCCTCTGGCTGAGCCCAAACCCCACAAGTTCCATGCACTCATGGGCATTGTCACGGCCCATGAAGAGGAGGCAGCATGCCATCACAGAGGCAGGCCACACCTTGGAAGTGCATCTAGGATTTGTGCATTATGATGTTCACTGATAAAGGAAAATGCTGGGAGACAGGAATTTCTGCCTGGCCGAGGTTGTCAGTCTCTCTGTCTGGGGGAGACCGAAAAACTCTCCCTAATGCCTTTAGATCAGTCGCTGGAGAACGAAGTAGACGGGCTTAAAAAGAAAGTTGGGTTTTTCTCAAACACCAAACATTCAGTATCTTTTCCTAATTATGATTTTCTCGATGGAAGGTGGAAATACAGACTCGATGTGACCCAGTAGCAAGGACACAGATACAGCGTTAGCAGCCTGTGAATTTTTTATGTCCTCACCATTAGTCAGTGTCACACTGCTCCAGGATGTGCTTCATGGACAGAGGTTCTTGGTGCTGGAAGACATCATCTGCATGACTTGACAGAGGAGACAAATGGGGCCAGGGAACGCAGATTACCTGGGGGTCCAACTCAACCATGAGTGCACCTGCGCTTTTTAGGCCAGGGTCTTGGTTCTGGCCCTGATGCACTCTGGGACCCATTCGGATGGCTCTGGTGTGCCTGGTCCCGTAAGAACGGATGGCTGCATCATCACTGTCGGGATTCCTATTTTTAGAGCTTTCCCTTTGTGACTGGGAGTAAAACAGTGGTGGGTGCTTCGGCTCCAACTGCGCTGCTCCATGTCAGCCCTCTGATGACAAGGACATCCTTTTGTCTCCTATCGCTTTCCCCCTCAGATCTCCTGCTCCAAAGTGAGCCAGATGTGAGCTCCTTTAATAGCTCCCTGAGCCCTGGGGTCGGAAATCACTCACGCGCCCGGATCTGATGTGTAAGGCAGACATGCAGCCCCCATCCATGCAGCAGGATATGCAGGGACTGGCTGGTCTGGCAGCTGCCTCAGGTCTCCTGCCCACGAGACAGGGAAACTTAGTGCACCACCACTGCCAAGTGCAGCTAGGGTCCTGGGGGACTGGAACGGACTGGAGCTTTGGGTCTAAAGCTGACCAGGACGGAGCCATTGGGAGCATGAGAAGTACTTTCCTGGAAAGGGTTTTTACAGTTGGGTTTGTCTTCCTAAGTGTGATCTCTTCTGTTCCCTTTCTCTTACACCTCCATCTTTCCCAACTCCTCCCCACTACACTGTCTTGTCTGTCCCCCGACTCTGCCTCCCTGTCCTACAGGCCGACAACCCCTCGTTCCCCAACCCTCGCCGGAGGCTGCGCCTTCAGGACCTGGCTGACCGCGTGGTGGATGCCTCTGAGGATGAGCATGAGCTCAACCAGCTACTCAACGAGGCCCTGCTTGAGCGAGAGTCCGCGCAGGTGTAAGCGTCCACCTGCACACGTCCTGGCCCTCACCTGAGCAGGGGCTCAGGAAACTGCTCATCTTAAATACACCACACCTGGGGAGACCTTTGTGATTCATGGGGTTTTTTTCTGCTGCAGGGTGAAGAAGAGAAACACTTTCCTCCTGTCCATGCGGTTCATGGACCCCGAGATGGAAACCCGCTACTCGGTGGAGAAGGAAAAGCAGAGCGGCGCTGCCTTCAGCTGCTCCTGTGTTGTCCTGCTGTGCACGGCCCTGGTGGAGATACTCATTGATCCCTGGTGAGGAAGGAGTGGTGGAAGGACGACAGCCCGGGGAGGGTGAAGGCTTTGAGCTTCCTGGGTCACAGCAGTGTGAGGGGGGCTGAAGTTGGGGTGCACACCTTGTCTCTGCTCCCGTCCCACATCCTGGGCTGTCCTGCTCTGGCCCTGGGTTCTGGAGTAGCACTAGGACCAGGGCATGACATCTCCAGGGCCAAGAAAGCCAAGGGACAGACTTGTCCAGGAGGACAGAGGCCGTGGCTGGATGAGCCCCAGAGGGGTTTCTGGGTCAAGGATGGGAACACTGCCTGAGCTTCAGTCACTGAGGCCAACCTGCCTTTCTTTCTCGGCTCACTTAGTAAAGACAGATTTTAGGCTCTGGATGCAGTGTGCTGTCCTCCTTAGCACAGCAGCAGGATCTCTGGGGCAAGAAGGGTGTTCTGACATCCTTGCCCCAGCTGTTGAAGCCCCACCCGAGAGTGACTGCCACCCTCCCGCTCCCCTTCCTCCCTGTTCAGGGGGTTCCTGCCTCATAGGAGAGGGTGAGGAGTCATGCACAGGTTACAGTTTGGGGGACTGAAAAGAACTGTGGACTTACTTGCCTCATCTAAGGTTCTGGACACATGGCTGAGGGCAGGTCACTGAAGGGTTGTGGGGCTTCATTCCATAGAATGTGGATGGCAGCATCTGCCCTGGCCAGCTCTGGGGGTTCTCGTGGGATCAGGTTCCTTCATTTCACAAACACTTACTGATCATCTACTTTATCCCTGGAGGGTCAAGGTCTAGGTGTCTGTCAGGGAACAATATACAGAAATCCCTACTCTCATGGAACTTATATTCTAGAAGAGGAAAATAGGCATAAGCCATTAAATACCTAAAATACATGTGCAGGTGGTGATGAGAACTGCAGGTAAAAGGGAGGGAAAGTGGGCGTGCAGGGGGAGTTTGGTTTTGTTTGCTTCTGATGTAGGATGGTCAGGGCAGGCCTCGCTGACAGGGTGGAGTTTCAGGGAAGCCCTTGGAGCAGGTGAGGAAGGGGCCTTCGGATATCCGGGGACACCTGTGTCAGACGTGGTATAAAGCCAGAGCAAGAGGACAGTGCATCTGGGAGGGACGGCATGACGGAGAGTAGCGGGAGTCAGGGTCAGAGAGTTGAGGCATCAGAGACTGTGGAAGGGTGCCAGCTTCTACCTGTAAGGTCAGAGGCAAGAGCCAGCGAGGGAATCACCTGCTGTGATGTGTATCTGAAAAGGATTTCAGAGGGCAAGAGCAGAAGCAGGGGCTCAGCATCTGTAGCTCAGCGGCTAGGGCGCCAGCCACATACACCAAGGTGGCAGGTTCGAACCCAGCCTGGGCCTGCCAAACAATGACAACTACAACCAAAAAATAGCCAGGTGTTGTGGCAGGCACCTGTAGTCCCAGCTACGTGGGAGGCTGAGGCAAGAGAATCGCTTGAGCCCAAGAGTTTGAGGTTGCTGTGAGCTGTGACGCTAGGGAACTCTACGGAGGATGACATAATGAGACTTTGTCTCAAAAAAAAGAGCAGAAGCAGTGAGACCAGTTGCAAGGTGATGGTGACTTGGGCTAGGCTGAAGTTAGAGAAGATGATGATAAGTGGAATTTTACTGATTGATGGGCAGATTCTGTACACATTTTGGAGGGTGAGCTGACAGGACCTGCTGACAGGCTGGGTAGGGGACTTGAGAGTGGGGACAGGTTTCTCCCAGGTTTCTGACCTGGGTGGCTGGTGGGATGGAGTTGCCATTAACCAGGGTGGGAGGAGAGTTGAGAGGCAAAGATCCGGAGTTTGCCTTGGGACATTAAGTTTGAGATGGCTGCTACATACTCAGGAGGAGGAGACTGGGGAGATCAAGGGAGTGTGCAGACTGGATGGGCTGAGTGCTGGCAAGGCAGTGAGTGCTTGGTTTTCAGCCCCAGCTGGTTCCCAGAAAACCAGCTGGGGCTGAAAACCAAGCAAGGAAAATGTTTCAAGGAGGGATGAGAAGTGACCGAGAATCCGACAGATTTAGCAACATGGATGTTTCTGGGACTCTTGGCAAAAGTATTTTCCATGGAGGGGTTAGCTGAGAAAGGGTGTGAGAGGAGGGTTGGGAGACAGCAGATTTCTTGGAGTTAGTGAGATAAGTGGACACATGTACAGAGGTCAAAGGCAAAATCTTAGCAGCTCCCTGCAGTGAGGGAGCTGCCCTGCCTCACGCTCTGTCCCCTCAGCATAGCTACCGCAGAGGCACATTCTTAAGACCCCATCTGTTTTTACGGGGCTCTGCCCAAGGTATCCGTGAGTCATCCCCTCTCTGGGAAATGTTCCAGCCAGCAGTAACAGCTGGAAGAGCGGCACAGGCCTGCTCTCAGCTGGTACCTCCTGTGGTCAGGGCCCCTTAGTCCTGCTCTGAGCAGCCTGTGGTAACAAGTTCCCGGTGTCAACAAGGAAGTTTCCTGTACAGACTCATGCCATGCTGGGGGTCTCCCTTGAATATCTCCTATCCTTCCCTCTCCTAGTCCCTCAACCAGTCACACTGCCCCCTCTGACCCGTCTTCTCTGTCACAGGCTTATGACAAACTACGTGACCTTTGTAGTTGGGGAGATTCTCCTCCTGATCCTGACCACCTGCTCGCTGGCGGCCATCTTTCCCCGGGTAAGTGGCTCTGGAAGTAAGGTGCTCTGGTGTAAAGGAGGGTGCTGATGGAGTTAGCCTTCTGGTCCAATCCTGACGGACCGTCTCTGATAGGATGGCTCAGGCATTTATCTATCTCTTTGTCCACCATTCATTTGCCACCAGCTGAGCACCCACCCTGGGCCATGTGGGTGGGCTGTGGCCCTGCAGTGTGATGACAAAGGCAGAGTCTGGATAGATGGGACCTGGGTAGAAAGACAGTGGCCCCGATTCTAAAGGCTTTCTCCTTTAGAAAGTGTGGACTCTGGGCTGCCAGGCAGAGCTTTTGATCAGAATGATAGGGGAAAAGCAGTGTTTTAGGAAAATTAATCTGGCAAGTGGCTACCCAGGAGAAGCAGGTAACTAGCCAGAGGCTTCCAGCCCTGAAAATGTTCCCAGTGCTGGCCTTGCCTCTAGGAGCAAGAGCATGAGCTGCTACGGTCTCCTGGGGTGGTCACTGTCTGCTCTGGAAGGGTTGTGATTCAGGAGCCATCATGTCACACAGATGCCTTGAGTAGGACTGACATAGCAGCAGGAGTCATGTGCTCTCACAGCTCTGTGCCTGTCTGTTGTCAGTTGACCTACAGGCAAAGCACTCCCTTCTACGTTCCTGGGACTAGAGTATGGGGGCAGCCAGGGTCACTAGTGGTCATGACTACAGGAGAAAGGGCTGTCAAAGGCCCTTGAAATTCCTTTCCTTGTGGCTCTTGAAATTTCTTTCCTTGTAGGCCTTTCCTAAGAAGCTTGTGGCCTTCTCAACTTGGATTGACCGGACCCGCTGGGCCAGGAATACCTGGGCCATGTTAGCCATCTTCATCCTGGTTATGGCGAATGTCGTGGACATGGTGAGCTCCTGCTGTTCTTATTGAAGGGACACCTCGTTCTCAGTGGGGAAGGACTTCTTTGTGGGTAGCAGGAGCAATCTGTCAGTCCTTTCTCCCACCACCAGATGCAAGTTTGGAGTGGCATCTAGGTTCCCAAACAGGTCCTTCCCCAAACTCCAAGAGCCCAGCTCCCTACAATGCCTCGTTTAATCTTTGTAACAATCCTGAGATGGTAGCACTAAGACACTGAGGCTCAGAAAGGTTAATTCACTTGCTCCAGGTCACACAGCCAGTAAGGGACAGAGCCGAGAACTGAAGCAGTCCCGAATCCCAGGCCTGTGTTTCCTTCCTCCCTATCTCACTGTAAGGGGCACAATACTCGCAAGCACTCTGCACACCTTAGTACTCCTTACTGTGTGGCTGGTACCAGGTGTATGTCGGGGATTAGGGGGTTGTGCCCTGCTTCACCATCACCCATCTCACACGGCCAGACCTTCCTATAGGGGAGGTGGGCGGACTGCAGCTTCACAGAGCCCAAGTGGCTGTGGGCAGACAAAAGCATCTTCTGTTCTTTGTTCAACTCTGTTCAGGGAGAAGTTGGGGTCCAGGAAGGGGGCAGAAGGATGCCTTTTTGGGGAGAAGGGACTCAGATCTATTTAGAACCACCAGGCCTTTATTGAGCATCGAGTGCTTGGAGCTCTGATTGGAGTTCTCTGGTCAGTTGTCACAGCCTCCTCCAGTCTTGGTGGTACCAGGTGCACACTCTCCAACAGTCCTACTTGTTCTCAGATATGATGTTGGTCACATTACTTGCTGTACTTTTCTTTAATAGTTTACTCACAGGAATAAATTCAGCAGAGATTCATTCTGGCATGGTATAAAAAGCTCTAGGATGGTGTGTCCAACCTTTTTTGCTTTCCTTTGGTGTTGGATATTATGAAAAGTATGCACGGACTTTTTTTTTTTTTTTTGCCAATTTTTTTCATTAATGTTTGTATATTTAATGTGTGGTCCAAGACAACTCTTATTCTTCTAATGAAAAAAGAGGAGGTGAAAAAGGTTAGAGACCTCTACTTTAGGGCCACAACTCATCAGGACTGCAGCTAGAATAAGGTGTTAGGAGCAGTGGAACCTAACATGTCCATGAGTTGCATGGTGCCCTCTATCCAGGGGAGGGAAGCCCCAGAGCCCTTGCAAGTCAGAATCCACCTGGAGCTTATGCCCAGGTCTGGAGACCACTGTCTAACAGGGTCATGGACTCACTGCAGGACATCTGGCGATGCCATCACCCATAGAGGGGTAAAAACTAAGGAGGAATGAAACTCAGTACACACTAGAATTATATGCTGAGAACTTGTCGTAAGCAAGACAGTCCCCAGTGGATTAAAGGTATTGATTCAAAAAGGTAGGGCTGATTAAGTCATGGGCGCACTTCCTACTGGCTACATCTGCCCGGCAGTGGAACCCATTGAGTAGACTCCAGAAGGTAGTGAGTGTCCCCCAAATGGAAGTGCCTGGGCAGAGACTGGCCATCATCACTGGCCGCCACAGCTCCTCCTGCAGTAGCAGCGTGGTGTGGGAAAAGAAGCACAGTGGATTTGAAGCCTAAAGGCTTGGCTCCTAGTTCTGGCTTCACTACTTGCTAATTGTGCTGCTTTTGGCAAGTCTGGCCTGGGAATTTAATATATAATAGGGGCAGAACTAAAAATACTTGGAGAATTTTTGTGAACATCACCTGGGATGATGGTAAAATTTAGTAGCAATTACTTCTGAATGCTTATTTCCTGGTAAATTTTCCTCTTCGTGGTGTTTCTGAGGGAGTCCTGGGAGGTGGCAGCTGCACACTGCCATGGTGCAGCCCTCTCTGACCAGCTTCTGCTGTCTCCTTGCATGTGTTTCCCTCCCGATTGGCCCGGCCTCCAGCTTAGCTGTCTCCAGTACTACTCAGGACCCAGGAATGGGACAGCAGGGATGGACGTGGAGGGCGGCTGCCTGGAGAACCCCAAGTATTACAACTACGTCGCCGTGCTGTCCCTCATCGCCACCATCATGCTGGTGCAAGTCAGCCACATGGTGAAGCTCACTCTCATGTTGCTCGTCACGGGTGCTGTGGCCACCATCAACCTCTATGCCTGGCGCTCCATCTTTGATGAATACGACCACAAACGTTTTCAGGAACACAAGTAAGATGAAACCCAATTGGGGATCGGCATTGTCTCCTTCCTCCCACCCCCCAAGCTCCCATTTCAAGGTTGTGGGCTTGTACTGAGGTAGCTTTCTGCCTCTGGGGTTTGTCAAAGGCTCATACGAGAACCTGGTGCATGAATTCTCACAGACATATCACAGGGTGGCTAGGATCTGGGACAGATCCTTTCCATTCTCCGTGAGTGGAAGATAGGAGATACCTCAGTGTGTGGCTCTGGTGGGGCCTGAGTGTGCTCTTGTCTGTCCAGCAGCTTTCCTGTGATGGCCTTGGAGAAGATGCAGGTCTTCTCTACTGCTGGGCTCAATGGCACTTACAGGTAAGGGCTACCACTTTCCCCTCCTGGTCTGCATTTAGGGACCTTCTTCTAGAGACAGGGAATATAATAGGCCAAGCCCTGTGATCTCACCCTCCCAAAGGCCTGCGGTGTGGCATGTGTTTCTCTAGGAGGGCTGCAGCAGAGGCAGGATGGTTCTGGGATGGACCTGCACATCTGGGCCTCTTCTGCAGGGACAGTGAAGCGTGGAGAGCAGCAGGGGGGTGTGGAGGGTGGGACACAGAGGCTGATGGAGAATGAGGAAGATCAGCTGTGTTTAACTGGCTGGCAGGGCAAACAAGTAGCAGGAAAATGAGCAAAGAATATACTAGAAGATCTGGATTCTATCCCTGCAGCAGTTATTGAATTCTCTGTGGGGTCACAGACAGGTCACTTTTCCTGAATTTTATATTCTATAACTAGAATTCTCTAAGGTCCCTTCCAGAGTTAGTATTTTGGCATTATATGATTCAGTGACTTGAAGAGACCTTTAAGGAAGTTTTGGCAACAATTAAAGTCTGACAATATCCAGTACAGTGGTAACTCCAACCCTCCAGGTGGGGATATAAATTGGTATAGCCACAGTAGAAAAAATGTGAAGTTATTCAGTAAAGTTGAAAATAGACCCATGTCCCAGCAATTCAACTCATAAAGATATATGTATCTTAAGAGAAATTCATGCACATGTATATGCCCCAGGATATATATAAGAATGTCCACAGCAGCAATGTCCATAGTAGACACCCCAAAACAATGAAAATAACCCATATGACATCAACAGTAAATGGTATGTATTACTGTGTGGTATAGCCATACATTAGAATACTGTATACTAATGAAAATTAACTGTAGTTCTGCATGAAAATGGGAATGAAAGTTATAAAAAGCTGTGGTGAAATTGTACCCTAGTCCTATGTCTCTTGCTTCTCCAAATTCCTACACAGATAACTACCTCTGTGACCAGTCGGGCAATACAGCATTTATTACCTTCGGGGTGTAGCCCTGATGTGAAAATGGAGTGTAGCAGGGAGGGCTGGGGGTGGCTGGCTGGGAGTCCAGTGATGTAAGAAAACTTTACCATCCTGGGGATCTGGACTTGATGTGGAAGGGCCCAGAGTGACAGGAAACAGCACTGCCCATCGGAGAGACTGACCTGACCTCCCTCGCAGTCTCAGTCTCCCCTTCACGTCCCTCTCTGCCCAGCAGGCTGCCCCTGGTGCCTTCCAAGTACTCGATGACAGCAATGATGCTGATTATGACGTTGAGTTTTTACTATTTCTCCCGCCACGTAAGTGCCTGTACCCTCCTTTCCTCTTGGGCTCCCTGTGGCTAAGAACCCCAGTTCCTAAGAACACTGGTTCCCTTTACCCACATGGCACATGACCCTGGTCAAGCCACCACCTTTTCTGTATTCTGGTTTCTTCCTTGATAATAAATATGAGGAAAACAGTTCTGTGCCTGTCCTCTGACTCCAGGAGGGTGAAGGAAGCTTGGGGCAGGGGCAGGAGAGGAGGGAATGCTGCCACAAAGGCCCGGTAAAATCTGTCCACTAGGCCAGGCTCCAGGCCTCTGCACTCACCTTGGTGCCAGGGGTCATTGACACTCTGACCATGGAGCCAGAAGAGAGAGAGAGAGGAAGAGAGGGCAGGAAAGGACCCAGAGGACTTACAGCTCCATGTTGGCTCAAGTGCCCCCCAGTGGACTTCCAGGGAAAGTACAACCTCCCCAAGTCACTTCTCAGTCAAATGGATCCCGCTGGAAATAGGGACTGCACACTGTCCTGGGAGATCCCCACTGCTGCCACCTCCACAGGACAGACCTATAGCTACAGTTAGATCCCAGGAGGCCCCACATATATGGAAGGCCTCTTAGACCCTGCTGTAAGGAGAGGCCAGGGTCCTCACTGCAGCCGTAGGGTGGCCTTTCTCATCAGGTGAATCCTTTCACAGTCTTACTTCCCTTGCCATTTAGCTGCTTCCCTTCCAGCTTTTCCAAGTGGAGCCCCCATTCAGCACCCAGCTTAGAACACACACCTTGCCTTGTCTGTGTCTGCAGGTGGAGAAACTGGCACGGACGTTATTCTTGTGGAAGATTGAAGTCCATGACCAGAAGGAACGTGTCTATGAAATGCGACGCTGGAACGAGGCCTTGGTCACCAATATGTTGCCTGAACATGTGGCACGCCATTTCCTGGGGTCTAAAAAGAGAGATGAGGTGAGGGAGGAGGCCTCAGGTATAGCCTGGAACCCAGAGGCCACGGTGTTCTTCTGCCCCTCCTCTCAGGGAGCTCCCCTGGGCCTAGGCCTGGAGGTCTAGACCTAAATGGAATCAGCGCTGTAAGAAAAAGTGTCTCTTAGGCCGATTTTTAATTTATTTTTTATTTTTTTAAGAGACAGAGTCTCATTTTATCGCCCTTGGTAGAATGCTGTGGCATCACAGCACACAGCAACCTCAAACTCTTGGGCTTAGGTGATTCTCTTGCCTCAGCCTCCCAAGTAGCTGGGACTACAGGTGCCTGCCAGAATGCCCTACTATTTTTTTGCTGCAGTTTGGTGGGACTCTTTACACCCTTGGTAAATGGGGCCGGCGTCCCACCCACTGAGCCACAGGCACTGTCTCTCAGGCCTTTTTGGGCACTGCTGTGAACATCGTTTATGCAGGATGTATATCTCCCAGGCTGTATTTCAGAAAATCAGACCTTGGCTAGAGCCCACTTTTCTGTTGACTGTGGTCTTCTCAAAACAGTAGTTTCCACGTCCACTGTACCCTCTTCTTCAAAACTGGGGCTATTAGAGGAACCAGAGAGACTCTTATTTATTCAAAATAGTGATGCGCTACATTCCAATTATCCTAAGTTGGAATCATCAGAGAGGTGTGTGGGTCTAAAACTCTGAGCACACACCCAGGTGTGGAGGATTTTCAACTGGGGTGCCATGGCACACTGGGAAAAATTTTAAAGATCATTAATTATTTTCAAAAGAAGTTCAAAGCACAATATATTTTTCTTTTCACTTTTGCTGATCAACATACAAGTGTGCCTTGAAGTTTAATTATAGGGTCAAGTGTGCCATGAGATAAAAATGGTTGAAAAACCCTGCGGTAGCACATCACCCAGCCAGACTCTGAGCACTTTAGCCCTGCCTTTCTAGGAGCTGTACAGCCAGTCATATGATGAGATTGGAGTCATGTTTGCTTCCCTGCCCAACTTTGCTGACTTCTACACAGAGGAGAGCATTAATAACGGGGGAATTGAGTGTCTGCGCTTCCTCAATGAGATCATCTCAGATTTTGATTCCGTGAGTGCCCATCCTGCCTCCTCACCTTGCACAAAGCTGGCCCATTCCAGATTACGTCCTAAGACGGGCTGCAGAAGCCTAAGAGAAGTTCGAGTTACTCTAGACCAGCCATGTTTTCCCAGATAAGGTCCTCTGATAGTATGTGGACTTCTGCAGCCATCTGTAACTGTGGGGTCTGTGTTGGTAAGCTGGGAGCCTGGGAAATCACAAGGTCACAGGATAAGGACTGACCTGGCCAGACAGGATCCTGAGTCCCCTCTGATTCCTCTTACCCTGCAATTCAGCTTCAGCAAACATTTATTAGGTAACTTTTTTACTAAGGAAAATGCTTTTACAACCCTAGAAGACTGGCAATTTTATTTCAGTGTTAAGGTTGTAGAAACTAAGGCTCAGGAAGTTAGGAAGTTTGCTCAGGATCATGTGACAGATAAGCAATGGAATAAATAAAAGCTTTTATAGGAAAGCATCTCTTGGACTCTAGGATGTTTTGTGGGGTCCTTGAAATAGGCACATCTGTCATTTAGATGGCTCATTCATCTGCCTTGACTCTGCTGATAGTTCTTTAATCCCGATCTCAGCTCCTGGACAATCCTAAATTCCGAGTCATCACCAAGATCAAAACCATTGGGAGCACCTACATGGCAGCTTCAGGAGTCACCCCAGATGTCAACACCAATGGCTTTACCAGCTCCAGCAAGGTAGCTAACCCCGACCCCTACCCATCCCTGCCCCTGTCCCATGGCTACAGAGAAGAGATGAGGCTCTGCCCTGAGGCAAGAGATTGGGTGGGAAATGTCATTACAAGAGTAAAGGAGAAGTTGAGAGCTGTTGTGGGAAGAGCTCACAGATACACACCACTGGCACCATGTAAATAAGTATAAATATGAAGTAGGATTTACTGAGAAAGTTCAATGAGCAGAGAACAGTAGAACACACACACACCATCACTGTTCTACAGCTTTGGCCTAAGATCATTCACGTGCACTGTGGACAGGCCCTTCAAGGTTCTGTCCTCTCGTAAGAACTGGGGAGCAGGAGCCATCTATGCCATTACGTAGTGATAAAAGCTCCAAGGTGAGCTCTGTGAGACAGCTACTGGGAGAGGAAATGAGCTGTGGGGACCCAGGTCCCAAGTACTGGGTTTCAGGTTTGATCAGCCACATACACCGGGGCTGGTGGGTTCGAGCCCAGCCGGGGCCTGCCAAACGACGACAACTCAACCAAAAAATAGCCGGGCGTTGTGGCAGGCACCTGTAGTCCCAGATACTTGAGAGGCTGAGGCAAGAGAATTGCTTAAGCCCAAGAATTTAAGGTTGCTGTGAACTGTGACACCACAGCACTCTACCAAGGGTGACATAGTGAAACTCTGTCTCAAAAAAAAAGTAAAAATAAAAAATAGTTTTTAAAGGGAAGGGCTTTTGCTCTGTCACTCAGGTAGAAGTGCACTAGCATCATCATAGCTCACTGTAACCTTGAACTCCTGAGTTCAAGTGATTCTCCTGGCTCAGGCTCTTCAGTACCTAAATTATAGACACATGCCACCACACTTAGCTAATTTTTCAGTTTTTTTCCTAAAAATGGGATCTATGTTGTTGGTCTCAAGCTCCTGGCCTCGAGCCATCCTCCCGCCTCAGCCTCCCAAAGCACGGGGATTACAGGTGTGAGCCACCGCACCTCGCGCCAAGCACTGTTCTTAAAACATCGTTATCCTCTTTCACTGTTACAGCTGTCTCAGGGTATCAGTGCTACTGCCACCTCTGCTACATGGATGAGGTTAAAGAAACGTGTCTAAGGCAGGTCATCACCCTCAAATGCTTCTTATCTAGTTGAAGAATCCAGACAGGGTCACCTTCAGAGAGTGTCAAGCGGGCAGAGCTGTCTCACGAACAGTACACACTAAACAGCTGAGCTGGGCAGGGTTTGTCTTCCCTACCACCGTTGCTGAGTCTTTGCCCTCAACCTGCTAGAAGACACGTGTGAACTCTGTCACAGTGACAAGTTGGAGCTAAAGAGATTGCTGACTCCTTTAAAGTTTCAAACAACTAGGTTTAGGGATCCACCCCAGGACATGGCTAAGGGAAGGAAGGTGAGCAGGTTACAGGTCACAGGTCTGGATGGCTCCTGACGCATCCTCTGCTGCTTTCTGGCACAGGAGGACAAATCCGACAAGGAGCGCTGGCAGCATCTGGCCGACCTGGCCGACTTTGCACTTGCCATGAAGGACACGCTCACTAACATCAATAACCAGTCGTTCAACAACTTCATGCTGCGCATAGGTGAGGGCTTTGGGCACCATGTGTCCCCTTGGGTGCAGGGACAAGAGCTTAGGAAGACTTGAAGCTTCTGGATCAGGGAGGTTCATACTCACAGAGCTAGAAGGGACCTGAAGGACCTTAATTCCAGTCTCTTCAGGTCATCAAACTGAAAATCTGGTGAAATGGTCGAGCTACACCTGTCTCTGCTGTTTCCAGTGGCAGCATGGCCTCTAAGCAGCCAGCGATCTGCTTTTCCAAGGGGGTTTCTGTGCCTGCAAGGGTGTGGCTCTTCTCAGACCAGCTTGCCTTTTGAAAGGAGTTAATGTCACCGTCTTTCCCCTACCGAAAGGGTCTCATTCCTTCTGGGTGAGACTTGAAACACCAGTGTGTGTTAGAGAAGCGGGCCACTATTGTGCCACGTTAGCAAATTGGGGGCAGCTGACATTGACCAAGCACATGGCGAGGATGGGATAAATGGGACACACAACTTCTGCCGTCCAGTAACTCAGAGCCAAGTTTAACAAAGAATATAACATGTTACATAGGAGCTTTGTGGTAGAACTCAGGTGCCAAATTCCATAGAAGAGCTGGTGGCTTCTGAGAAAGGCTAACAACAGGATCCGGCAGGTAGCTGTACTAACTTTATGCCTCTACTTCAGGCATGAACAAAGGAGGGGTTTTGGCTGGGGTCATTGGAGCCCGGAAACCACACTATGACATCTGGGGCAACACGGTCAACGTAGCCAGCAGGATGGAGTCCACAGGGGTCATGGGTAACATTCAGGTACGTCCAACATAGCTGAGAGTGTGCACAGACTCAGGGAGTGTGAACATAATTGGAATAGCTCTTTGCTGATGCACTATTGCCTCCTCACCTGGCCCAGAAGTCAGTCAGCAGTGCCATGAGATTAAGGGCATGAGTTGGAAGGGAGATCTCTCCTGTAGATGGCATTAGCAGAAGGGAGAACATGTTTCAACCCATTTGCAAAATTTAGGTTTAAGTTCTGGATGAGAATAACCTGCCTCTTGGTATCAGTTTCTTGACATCTTGCCTCTGAAGCAATGTTGATCTGTATCAACTTGGTCTGGGCAGAAAAGGTACACAGAAGGATCAAAGGGACAGGAGAGGAACCGGGAGTAAAAGGTCCCAGACAGTAGTGTCAGCACACTACTGTGGCTTCCAGAGGGGAGTGGAGGTCCCACAGACCACCTGATGTTCTACTCCTCTCATCTGCTGCCCGCTGGGGGTGGGATGGAAGGGCTTGACCCTGGGGGGTTTGGATGACAGCACCAGGGGCCCAGTGTCACCTGGGACCTGTGGGCGTTAGCACCGTTGGGATCAGTGCTCAGCCCCTGCAGCCACCCCCAGTCTAGTCTCACCCTCTAACCTTAAGCCCTTCTGTGCTCTTTTCCCACCACAGGTGGTAGAAGAAACACAAGTCATCCTTCGAGAGTATGGCTTCCGTTTTGTGAGGCGAGGTCCCATCTTCGTGAAGGGGAAGGGAGAGCTACTGACCTTTTTCTTGAAGGGACGGGAGAAGCCAGCTGCCTTCCCTAACGGCTCCTCTGTTACACTGCCCCACCAGGTGGTAGACAATTCCTGAACAGCCTTTGGTCCCACAACAATCCAAACGGGAAGGGAGAATTTATTTTTTTGAATCAAAGAAAGGCCTTGGGACAGGACAAATTAAGTCCCGACATTCCTGAATTGCTCAAGTGCACTCTCACATAGACTTTAGGTTTAAAAATCTCAAGCCTTCATTTGTTTGTGGATATGTGACCTCTGAGGGTGGCCATACTATTCCTCAGTGTGCCTGTAGTGTCCCCAGAGCAGGGGTCTTAGGCATAGTACTGGAATAATCCTTTCAGAGCCCTCGGTCCAACCCTGCCCTCCTTGCCCCAGAGAGGTCCTGGCCACTGTGAGCAGGAACGCAGCAGAGGTGGAACAAAACTGCCTGTGCCGTGAGGCTGGGAGCTCAGGTGAGCAGCTCTGCTTCTCGTGGGAGCTGGGCAGGGCAGGACACTGCTGGAAGACACTCTGCTCCCTGCTGGAACTTGAAAGCAGTGCTTGCCTTCTGGAGACTTGGTTGTCTCCCTGTGGTCTGATTAGGTGAAATGGCCCTTGTCCCGATGTTCCTGATAATCTTGAAAGGTTCTTCTGGAACCCCTGTCACCTTAGTCATGAGAGCAGAAAGTGCAATATTTCCTTTCACCTGGTGGGGGAGGGAAATTTATTTCTGAAAGAAAATATATAAACAGATCTTCTACATTTATATTTTTAACCTTCTGTTTAAAAACACTTTCCAATATTGCCTTGCCTTTTGAGCTCTTGCTACAGTCGCCTTTGCTACTGCTTTAAAAGAGAATTTACAGGTATTGATAAAGAACAAGACTGTTTTATTAAAAGCTTTATTCATCCTGAGTGTCATCACTGTGAAAATTCTGTTGACATCGCTTATCTGAAAAGGGCAAAGTGCTTTGCTAACTCCAGCCACTGGTCCTCACCAGGCAAGGGCTTCAAGTAAGACATCACTTTTATTCTTAAGCTGCTACCATCTAAAGGGTGGCACAAGCCAGCTTTACTGTCCCTTGCACACATGGGGGTTACTTCCCCACCATAAGGTCTACGAAGTAACCATTTCAGAAGAAAGGGACCTTGGGCAGTGGTAGAAATCACACCTGTGACCGGGCAAGGAAAGGACAGGAATTGAAATGGGAGAAGTTGGCCAAACACACAGGTTTTTACATCTGTGAACTGCGCCATAAGCCGAAGAACAAGAAGTGCCAGCAGATCAGAGGCCAATGGTTACCAGGAGAAAACAGCTCACTAAACAGAGTAGGGGAATAGAAGACATGGAGAGGGGAAGTCCTGTTTCCCTTTGCAACAACCAACTTTATGGGTGGATTTCCAACCATGTTTGTCATAGGGCACTTAATACATTCAGTGCTCTACTAAAATGTTTTAGGAAGCAGTATTTCAGACACTGAACCCTAATTATCCATATTGCTTTGTCATACTATATTATTTATAAAGCTGTGGCTTAGAATACATTGCTCCAAATCAAAGATTAAATAACTTCCCTTCTTAATTCTAAGTTCTACTTCATTATCATGAACCTAGAGTGTTCTAAGAACTTTTAAAATGTCTCAGGAAAATGAGGCAGAATTACTTAAAGCTTCCATAAAAGCTAGAAATGATACATTTCCCTACTTCACAAAATGTCTTCCATCAACCCACAAACCATTCTAATTTTCAACCAAGAGGTACGATCAAATCAGTACCTTAAAAGAATAGATGATTTTAGGCACTATAACAAGTGAACAAGTGATCTTGGAAATGTCCCAAAATGCCAATGTCTATACTCAGATTTGTTCCTTATCCTGATGAAGAAGTAGGTATCTTCTCATTCCAAGGGTGATCCCCAGGCAAGAAGTCTGAAGTGGTCAAAGTCTTCAGTTCCCAGGACCTTGCCTGGGACAGTCTACAGCACTAGTTCACTCACTTCTGACATGTTCCAGTGAAAAAAATATTCTAGGAGACCAGGCTCACATCCAACTTTTCTCCTTTTTTTGCAAATGAAGCAAACACTTTTGATGTAGGGGTTTTGTACAGAACAGAATTTCATGGGATGCACACTGTTCTTCCCAGAAAGTGGATAATGCTTGCATTCCTTGATACGTAACAGTGATATCAGTGGGAAGAGTCATTGTGAGGTCCTTATACAGCAATCTTGCATAAAATTGGAAAGACTGACCCCTTGGATCCACTTTGTAAGTAAATGACAACAAGTTGCACGGTGAATTTCTCTGCAGGGGCCCATTCAGAAAAGCTGCAAAGTCACTCTGAAGTTGATCTTCCTGGTACTTCCGCCCAGAATAAGCATTTAAAAACTCCCAGAGACTGAATAGGAAGCGCTGAATGTCAGTCTGTAAGTATTTTGCAGCTATTTCTTCTAGAGGAATGAAGACTGGGACCGAATGGTGATGTATCTGGAGAGGCTTCTGTATGACAAGATCCACAAAATAGGAAT
>CAUYRH010153360.1:0-11646 GCA_963574655.1 Perodicticus potto | reverse complement strand
GTTTGAACCTGGCCCGGGCCTGCTAAAGAATGACAATTGCAACAACGACGAAAACAGCCAGGTCTTATGGCGGGCAGCTATAGTCCCACCTTCTTAGGAGGCTGAGGCAAGAGAATCACCTAAGCTGAAGAATTTGAGGTTGCTGTGAACTGTGATGCCACAGCACTCTACCAAGGGTGACATAGTGAGACTCTGTCTCAAAAAAGTAAAATAAAATCTAATGAAATAAAATGAAATAGAAAAACTAGCCAGGCATGTGGCAGGTGCCTGTAGTCTCAGTTACTCTGGAGGCTGAGTCAAGAGGACTGCTCAAGCCCAGCTGTTTGAAGTTGCTGTGAAGTATGATGCCACAACACTCTACCCAGGGCACATTCTACCCACTCTGCCTGTTTAGAACAAAAAGGCAGGGGTAACTTTTTTGGTAAAGCTCAGTTGTGTGCACTTCTGTCTTTCCATTTGTCTATCTAGATATAAACACAACAATCAATGTAGATTCATAAGATGTTTTCTAACTCTACTTTAGGACCACAGAATTTACATTCTCTCTTTTTTTAACTCTAGTCAAATAAAATAAGACTGTCTGTACTTTATCTATAATATGTATACTAACTATAAAATAATTTTGCAATGCCTAATTCATACCCTTGTGTCAAACAAAATTACCAAGTAGGACACGGAGTTTGTGTATACTCTTCTCTCCAAAGTGACTTACAGAGTTGGACAATTAAATTTATGAACTCATGTCAGAAAAAAATACTGCATGCCTCATTGTTGAATATCGTAAGTGATCAGATAGCCTTTGAAGATGACCATAGTGATACTTGGTAATGAAATATGTAGTACTTTTTCTAGGACAAGTTCATGTATTTTAATTGTTAGACCTCATGGGTTAGGTACTTTTCATCTCCACTCTTTTCAAGAGTGTTACTACATCCATTGATATTCCCCTATGTCCTTATTAATTTTTTAAATTTGCACAATGAAATAAATCACCCTTTGTGTTGGACACTGTATTGAGTTTGTTTGTTTGTTTTTGAGACAGAGCCTCACTTTGTCACCCTTGGTAGAGTGCCATGGTGTCACAGCTCATAGCAACCTCAAACTCTGGGCTTAAGTGATTCTCTTGCCTGCCTCAGTCTCCCAAGTAGCTGGGACCACAGACACCGGTCACGATGCCTGGCTATTTTGTTGTTGTTCTTGTCATTGTTGTTTGGCAGGTCCAGGCCGGGTTCGAACCCCCAGGCCCCTGTATATGTGGCCAGAGCCCTAACCGCTGAGCTATGGGTGCCGAGCCAAGATTGGACATTCTAAAGCAGAAAATGTACATCTGCCATGGTGTTGCTGGGGTTTCTGAAGCAAGAATCAATAACACCACTACTCACACACATTTCAGACATAATGCAAAAAGGAAACAAAAAATGTTTAAAATAGAGTTCCTCAATAATATCCATTGGGGGCCGGGTGCAGTGACTCATATCTGTAATCCTAGCAATCTGGGAGGCCTAGTCGGGTAGACTGCTTGAGTTCATGAGTTCAAGACCAGCCTGAGCAAGAGCAAGACCTCTGTCTCTAAAATGGGTGCCTATAGTCCCGGCTACTTGGGAGGCTGAGGAAAGAAAATTGCCTGAGCCCAAGAGTTTCAGGTTGCTGTGAGCTAGACAATACAGCACTCTATTGAGGGTGACAGAGTGAGACTCAGTCTCAAAAAAAAATAAAATATAAATAGGCATTTTTTTTTAAAAACGTTTTTTTTGAGAAGGAGCTCAAGCTGTCACCCTGGGTAGAGTGCCATGGCGTCAGCCACCTCAAACTCTTGGGCTTAAGCAATTCTCTTGCCTCAGCCTCCCAAGTAGCTGGGACTACAGGCTCCCGCCACAATGCCCGGCTCTTTTTGTTGTTGCAGTTGACATTGTTGTTTTAGCTGGCCCAGGCTGGGTTCAAACCCACAGGCCTTGGTGTATGTGGCCAGCACCCTGCTGACTGAGCTACGGGAGCTGCCAAGAAGAGGACTTTGGCTCTCAGTGTAACCTCAGGAAAGGTAACTGAACAGAGGTAGAATCTATAGAGAATTTTAGAACATGAGAGAGGAGAAGCCCCAGTGTGAGAACAAGTAAAAGAAATCCAGGCTCCTCAAAAATATATCTACTGAGGCTCAGTGCCTGTAGCACAGTGGTTACAGCACCAGCCACATACACTGAGGGTGGTGAGGGTGGAGGGTTCAAACCCAGCCTGGGCCAGCTAAACAACGACAACTGCAACAATAAAAAAAAACAATGGCTGGGAGTTGTGGCGGGTGCCTGTAATCCCAGTTACTCGGGAGGCTGAGGCAAGAGAATCACCTAAGCCCAAGAGCTGGAGGTTGCTTTGAGCTGTGACGCCACAGCACTCTACTGAGGGTGCCATGGTGAGACTCTGTCTCAAAAAAAAAAAAAAAACCCATATATACATATATATATATATGAATGCAGAGCTTGCTGAACAACATTAAGGTCTGTCTTTCTGCTAGACCTGTGGATCTCTGCTTCATTTACTCCCACCTACCTGGGTGCTTGGCAACTGTCTCATGTCTCTTTACATTCCTCAACTTTTTTCTTTTCTCCACATAGGTGATCTGACCTGGTTTACAGGTAGCAAAGACCTATTTTATTGGAAAGACATAATATAATTTTTGCTAGAATTCTCCAATTACCAGTGCTCAGTACAGAACAGAGAACATGACAGAACCTTCCTCAAAAGTAAACACAAATTACTATTTCCTGACAGAACCATTAGAATAATGTAGAATAAAGTCAAAAAAGAAAAAAAAAATATATATATATATAAAGTATTTTAAATTTCTGGATCTTTAGCTCATTATCCAGTACTACTGAATGAAAAATTGGTGGTAGGCTCGGGCGCCTGTGGCTCAATGGGATAAGGTGCCAGCCACGTACACCTGAGCTGCTGGGTTCGAATCCAACCGGGACCGCCAAACAATAATGACGGCTGCAACCAAAAAATGGCCAGGCGTTGTGGCGGGCGCCTGTAGTCCCAGCTACTTGGGAGGCGGAGGCAAGAGAATCACTTGAGCCCAGGAATTGGAGGTTGCTGTGAGCTGTGATGTCACAGCATTCTATCCAGGGTGACAGCTTGAGGCTCTGTCTCAAAAAAAAAAAAAAGAAAAATTGGTGGTAAAAACTGGATTTCAAGGCCTGGTAATGTTTTATGCCAGTGAATTTCTAGAATTGTCACCAATCTATGACGAATACAGATCAGTTCAAGAAAGAAGATGCAGGCTCAGCACCTGTGGCTCAATGGGCTAAGGCGCCAGCCACGTACACCTGAGCTGGTAGGTTCGAATCCAGCCTGGGCCCGCCAAACAACAAAGACGGCTGCAACCAAAAAATGGCCGGGCGTTGTGGCAGGCGCCTGTAGTCCCAGCGACTTGGGAGGTGGAGGCAGGAGACTCGCTTAAGCCCAGGAATTGGAGGTTGCTGTGAGCTGTGATGCCACAGCACTCTATCCAAAAAAAAAAAAAGAAAGAAGATGCATGTCAAGATGAAACATCTTGAAGATAATTTCTACTCCAACATATCACTAAGTTTGCTTTTGAAACCATGCATCAGGCTGGGCGCCTGTGGCTCAACGTGCTAAGGCGCCAGCCATGTACACCTGAGCTGGCGGGTTCGAATCCAGCCTGGGCCCGCCAAACAACAATGACGGCTACAACCAAAAAATGGCCGGGCGTTGTGGTGGGCACCTGTAGTCCCAGCTACTTGGGAGGCGGAGGCAAGAGACTCGCTTGAGCCCAGGAATTGGAGGTTGCTGTGAGCTGTGATGCCACGGCACTCGACCCAGGGTGACAGCTTGAGGCTCTGTCTCAAAAAAAAAAAAAAAAAGAAAAAGAAAAGAAACCATGCATCAGAACCGCATTCATGCAAAGCAGAAACTCCTAAAACACGTTTCACAAAGAAAAAAAATGAAGCCCTTAAAGGAAGTGGTCCCTATTCTTTTGGCACCAGATACTGGTAGAAACAATTTTTCCAAGGAATGGGGGAGATGAGTATTTTCTTTTTTTTTGAGATAGAGTCTCAAGCTGTCACCCTGGATAGAGTGCTGTGGCCTCAAGCTCACAGCAACCTCCAATTCTTGGGCTTAAGCAATTCTCTTGCCTCAGCCTCCCAAATAGCTGGGACTACAGGCACTCACCACAACACCCGGCTATTTTTTTTTTTTCTGGTTATAGTTATCATCGTTGTTGTTTGGCCGGCCCGAGCTGGATTTGAACCCGCCAGGTGTATGTGGCTGGCGCGCTAGCCACTTGAGCTACAGGTGCCAAGCCAAGTATTTTCTCTGGATGATTCTAGCAAATTTCATTTCTTGTGCAGTTAAACCTATTTACTAATGATAATATGTATTTGCAAGTTCTCCCCAGAGCAAGCATCATCACCTCAGCTCCCCCTCCAATCATCAGGCATCAGATTGTCATAAGGAACACACAACTAAGATCTCTCACAGGCAGTTTACAGTAGGGTTTGCACTCCTATCAGACTCTAATGCCACCACTGATTTGTCAGGAGGCAGAGCTTACATGGTAATGTGAGCAATGGGGAGTGGCTGTAAATACACATAAAGCTTCCCTATCTTGCTCCCTAGCCTGCCACTTGCTTCCTGCTGTTTTTCCTGTTCCTAACAGGCCACAGCAAGTACCAGTCTGCAGCCCAGGAGTTGGGGACCGAAGCCTTAAGGTATATTAGAAATCCAAAAGAGAAGTTATCCTCACCCAGGGAGACGAGGTTTCTGTAGTTCTCTAATGTCACATCCCTATACAAATTCCGTTGAGCAGGATTCAGGCACGCCCACTCCTCCAGAGATAATTCTAAGGTCACATCGCTGAACGTCAGCATTTCCTGGGAAAAAATACATATTCAACAAGCAGCCATGGTCAACATTCTTAATTTGACTAAAGATCGATGACAGAGTGAGGAGAATAGCCTGTGACTTACATGAGTGACTGGAATTATCCAGTAGTTAACATAGTAATATTCACTAATGTAGTCTCTAATTTAGAAGATGGAGGATGAAAAATAGACCCACAAAACAAGTACAGATGCTGTACTTCTCTTTTTTCTTTTTTTATTTTGAGACACAGACTTACTCTGTAATCCTGGGTAGAGTGCCCTGGTATCATAGCTCACAGTGAACTCAAACTCTTGGGCTCAAGAGATCCTCTTGCCTCAGCCTCCCAAGTAGCTGGTACTACAGGCGCCAGCCACAACGCCCAGCTATTTTTTCGTTGTTTTAGCAGGCCCTGGCTGGGTTCAGGCTGGGTTCGAACCCACCAGCACTGGTGCATGTGGCCAGGGCCCTAACCACTAAGCCATGGGCCTGAGCCTAATTAATGAATTTGGTTTACTTCTTCATTAATTTTTTAAATGTTTTCATTCCAACCCCTCCAGTGTTAGACTACAAACCATGTCTGGGGGCTTAAAGGTTCACAAAGTACCAATTGCTCAAATAAAGGTTTTTTCTGTTTTTTGAGACAAGCTGCTACCCTGGGTAGAGTACTGTGGCGTCATAGCTCACAGCATTCTCCAACTCTTGGGCTCAAACGATCCTCTTCCCTCAGTTTTCCAATTTTTAGTAGAGACGGGGGCGTGGGGGGAAGGCTGTCTCACTTTGCGCTCTGGCTGGTCTCGAACTCGTGAGCTCAAGCAATCCACCTGCCTTGCCCTCCCAGAGAGCTAGGATTACAGCCAGCGCGCCTGCCCTCAAATAAACTTTAAGTTTCCACACTTGCTCAGTTTAATTTTCAACTGGAGAAAGGAGGGCTATATGAACCTCAGGAAGCCCAGCTTCCCCCGTGCGGAGTCGGGATCCTCCCCCAGCGACCCTTCCCTTGTCACATCACAATGTGGGGAGACAAGGGGCTGTGGGCTCAGGGCTACACAGACAGGTTTCTGGGATGAGGCCGAAGTCCATGTGCAGAGACGCGGCGGGACGCCCACGGTCCCAGCTGCCTGCCCAGTCTTACCCTGTGACCACAGGAGACCCAGGCCCGGAGGCGCCACCGGCGAAGTCGAGTATCAAGACCCCGGAGCTGAGGGGTCCCGGGTCCCGCCAAAGCCGCTTCCATGGAGTTCAACCAGCCCCGCACACTCACCATTTCCCAGATTCCAAAGTATCCCGGCGTCCTCCCTATAAATCTCCCGGTACCTGCAGGTCACAGGGTGACAGAGCAGGTGACAGACACAAGCCAGGGCACCGGAGAGGGAATATCTGCGAAACCACCCTAACTCTGACTCCGCGCTGCAGAACAAAACCCGCGCCGGAGCCAAGACGCCGCCTCCTTATTTCCGGCCGTGGATCTGATTGGAGCGTCCTCATCTCCTTGCTCGTGATTGGATAAGGCTGCAGGCCCCACCCCCTCTGGCCAAAACTGACAGGGACTTGATCGCCCAGGGGCTGAAGGAGGCTGAACTAGGAGTCTTTGTGTCTCTCTTTTTACACCGAGCTTGGCTCTTGCGTTACAGACGAATTACAGATCTGCATATGTGTGTGTAGAGTAAATAATGGAAAAACATAATTATTATAAAGTTTGAGATTTTGGAACCTTCCTTATCTCTGGTATTGGAGGAGACAGCCAAAGGTTTCAAAACACCGACAGTCCTCTAAGATCAATGTCTAATAGAAAAGAAAAAGTGATACACACTTGTCAATTTGGCGGGGAGGCGCAGAGTCTCACTCTGTCGCCCTGGATCTAGTGCCCTGGCTTCAGAGTTCACAGCAACCCTAAACTCCTGGGCTCAAGCCATCACTTTGCCTCTGCCTCCGAAGTAGCTGTGAGACTACGAGCACCCGCCACATCTGGGCTAGTTTTTCTATTTTTAGTATAGTAGATACGGGGTCTGTCCCTTTTGTGAAGCCTGATCTCCGACTGCTGAGATGAAGCGGTTTGGACTCCCACTATGCTAGGATTACAGGCTTAAGCCACTAAGCCCGGCCGTGTGTAATTTGTTTGTTTGTTTTTGAGACAGAGTCTCTCTCTGTCACCCTGGGTAGGGTGGTGCCTTGGCATCATCGCTCACAGCAGCCTCGAACTCTTGGGCTCGAGCCATCCCTCTGCCTCAGCCTCCCCAGTAGTTGGGACTACAGGTGCTGACCACAACGCCTAACTACCACATGTGCCATTTTAAATATTCTACCTGCTACATAAGAGTAAAACTGGCGGCGCCTGTGGCTCAGTGGGTAGGGCGCCTGCCCCATATACCGAGGGTGACAGGTTCAAAGCCCGCCCCGGCCAAAATGTAACAAAAAAATAGCTGGGCTTAATGGCAGGCACCTGTAGTCCCAGCTAGTCCGGAGGCTGAGGCAAGAGAATCGTCTAAGCCCAGGAGTTGGAGGTTGCTGTGAGCTGTGACGCCACAGCACTCTACCCAGGGCAACAAAGGGAGACTCTGTCTCTAAAAAAAAAGAAAGAAAGAAGTAAACTTGATTGTAGTATATTTAACCCAATATATGCAAAATGTTTTATACTTGATCAACATAAAATTATTAATTTTTTTGGTATTGTACCTTTGAAACTCATTCTAGATTTTAGTGTGTAGCTCATGTCAGTTCAGACCATTGACATCTCAGTTGCTCAGTAGCCCCCATAGGGCCAGTGGCTAACATATTCAACTGTTGCTCTGAGGACCCCATGGAAGAAGAGATGGTGCTCTAAGAGAGAGCAGGGTGCTAAAAGGAGGATGTGCCCACAGGTAGACCACCTCTTGTACCTGATTCTTGGTGGGAGCCCATCTTCCTTTCAGAAATTATACATTGAACAAAAAATAATGGGATCCCAGGAAGATGGAACCCTGTATTGTTGCTATATAACTCTCCAGATACATGAAATATTCCCTTCAATATACACTTAAAATATGTGATTTCTATGATTGGGCAGGTTAGATGTGAATTCTAGCCTTCTGAGAGATGCCAGAAGTCTGTTACGTGCAAGCAGAGAACCAAACGGATCATCCAGGCCTTGAACCTCCAACAAGGACACGAGTGGGCAAAGGACCAGGTCCTCTTCCTCCTATGGGTTGTACAAAGCAGATGAAAGCTCAGGGTTGGACAGGTGAACAAGGGGCATGGAGCTCATGAGCAGTGGCTTGTAAAGGCCTGGTTGGTCTCTGCCCTGTGTCTAAGCAGAACTTCAGCACCTGGGAATGCAATTTGTCACATCACTTGAGGTAGAGGGCAACCTGATGTTCTGTTGGTTGTAGTGCACATGATGTCAGGCCAGGGGCACTTCCACTTTAATTTCATCTGATGTAATCTCATTTTTACTTTATTTTATTTTTTGAGATGGAGACTCAAGCTGTCCCCCTGGGTAGAGAGCCACGGTGACATAACTCACAGCAACCTCCAACTTTGGCTCAAGCAATCCTCTTGCCTCAGTTTTTCTTTCTTTCTTTTTTTTTTTTGAGACAGAGTCTTAAGATCTTTCCCTGGGTAGAGTGCTGTAGCATCATAGTTCATAGCAACCTTCAACTCTTAGGCTCAAGTGATCCTCCTGCCTCAGTTTTTCTATGTTAAGTACAGATAGGGTCTCAATTTTGTTCAGGCTGGTCTCGAACTCATGGCCTCCCATAGTGCTAGGATTATAGGCATGAGCCACCATGCCCACCCGTAATCTCATTTTTAAATTTTTGCTGTTTTCAACCTGTGCTTTTGAGGTCTTATTTAATAAAATCCTTGCCTAGTCTAAGCATTTTCCCTATGGCTTTATGTAGTAGTTCCATAGTTTGGGGTGGACGTCTTGAGTATTATTTCCTACTATTGAATTTATAGAAGAAATAAATATTACTTAATGTGATAGAAATGAATACATATTCGCAGATAAAAGAGAAAAGTAAAGACAACTCCTGTGTGAATATTGTAAATGTATTTCAAATCAACATTTACTCTAGTTAGCCCCACTTTTATTTGTTTATTTATTTATTATTATTTATTTTTTTTTGAGGCAGTCTCATTTAGTTGCCGTTGGTGGAGTGCTGTGGCATCAGCGCTCACAGCAACCTCCAACTCTTGGGCTTAAGTGATTCTCTTGCCTCAGCCTCCCAAGTAGCTGGGACTACAGGTGCCCACCACAACTCCTGGCTAGTTTTTCTATTTTAGTATAGAGGGGGTCTTGGTTTTGCTCAGACTAGTCTCATCACAGCTCATAGCAACCTAAAACCCATGCGCTCAAGTGATCCACCTGCCTCAGCCTTCCAGAGTGCTAAGAGTACAGCTGTGAGCCACAATGCCAAGCTTCCACATCCTTTTCAATACTTAATGTCTAGATTTTCTTTAATTTTACGGTTTTATTAAGGCATAATTAACCATATTTTATAACTTTAAGGTTATATAGTATTCCACCTGTATAGAGATGATGGTTGTATAAATATATGTAAAATTTACCACTTAAACCATTTTCATATGTATAGCTCAGTGTTCTTAAAGATAGTCACGTTGTTGTGCAATCATGATCTGTATCCATACAGAACATTATACTGGGACACCTTAAAATTCTGTGAATGAACTTAATATCACTGAAGTGTGTAAAAAAGTAGATCAAATGGTAGTTTTTTTTTTTTTTTTGGTAAAGAAAGAGTCTCTTAATAGCCCTCAGTAGAGTGCCGTGGCATCACACAGCTCATAGCAACCTCAAACTCCTGGGCTTAGGCGATTCTCTTGCCTCAGCCTCCTCAGTAGCTGGGGCTACAGGCGCCCCCCACAACGCCCGGCTATTTTTTTGTTGCAGTTTGGCTGGGGCGGGTTTTGAAGACGCCCCCTTATGTATATGGGGCCGGCGCCCTACTCACTGAGCCACAGGTGCCGCCCCTAAAATGGTAGAATTTTAATATATTTCATTTAACAGGAAGAACTTAAGAAATAAAGTATAGGTACATGCAATGTCCTTGACAAATGTAACAGACATCAAGTTGCATAAAAGAAAGCAGAACCAAAGTATACATACTTGGCCAGGCGAGGTGGCTCAAACCTGTAATCCTAGTACTCAGGGAGGTCGAGTTAGGTGGTCTGAACTGGATGTGCTTCACACTTAAAACTTAGAATGAGTTTCGAAGTTACAATACCAAAAGAAAAATCATAATTTTATGTTGATCAAATATAAAAACATAATTTTTTCCTTTTGAGGCAGAGTCTCAAGCTGTCACCCTAGGTAGAGTGCTGTGGCATCATAACTCACAGCAACCTTCAACTCAGGGTCAAGCGATCTTCTTGCCTCAGTTTTCCCTTTTTTAGTAGAGTTGGGGTCTCGTTTTTTGCTCAGGTTGGTCTGGAACTCGTGAGCTCAAGCAATCCACCTGCCTGGGTGTCCCAGAGGGCTGGGATTACAGGTGTTAACCACTGTGCCTGGCCTGCATTTTCTTTTTTTCTTTTTGCAGTTTTTGGCCGGGGCCAGGTTTGAACCTGCCACCTCCGGTATATGGGGCTGGCGCCCTAGAGCTACAGGCACCACCCTGGCCTGCATTTTCAAAGCTCAGGCTACCTTCTCAAAAGACCAGAGGTCAGAAAGATTACAAAATCTTAAACGTTAAAATATTCATCACATTATTTTTTATGTGTGAATAAGATACTTACTGTATGTGTGTTTATATATATCTATATACACATATAAAATTCACAAAAATATGTAATTTATATTGAAAGTTAAAGTAAATGTTTCTCAGGCACCACTAGGTCTCCAAGCAGAAGCAAATCCTTGTCTAAAAAGAGCTACAATTGGCGGCGCCTGTGGCTCAGTGAGTAGGGCGCCAGCCCCATATGCCAGAGGTGGCGGGTTCAAACCCAGCCCCGGCCAAAAAATGCAAAAAAAAAAATAATAATAATAAAATAAAAAAAAAATAAAAAACCAAAAACAAACAAACAAAAAACTTAAAAAGAGCTACAAGTTCCAGATAAGCCTGAGCAAGAGCAAGACCCCCTTCTCTAAAAATAGCCGGGCGTTGTGGCGGGCACCTGTAGTCCCAGCTACTCTGGAGGCTGAGGCAAGAGAATCGCCTAAGCCCAGAGCTGGAGGTTGCTGTGAGCTGTGATGCCAAAGCACTCTACCCAGGGCAACAAAGTACGACTCTGTCTCTAAAAAAAAAAGAAAAGAAAAAGAAAAAAAAGGAGGGCGGTGCCTGTGGTTCAAAGGAGTAGGGCGCCGGCCCCATATGCCGCAGGTGGGGGGTTCAAACCCAGCCCTAGCCAAAAAAAGGAATCGCTTTAGCCCAAGAGATTGAGGTTGCTGTGCGTTATGACGCCACAGCACTCTAGCATGGGCGGGAAAGAGAGACTCTGCCTCAAAAATAAATAAATAAATAAATAGGGCTACAGACCAAAAAACCTATTAGTGTGGTCTCAGTCCCTTGTCTGATCAGCGTCTCTGGTCAGTTATAGCCAGAGGGGGTGTGGTCTAGAGCCTTATCCAATCACGGGCAAGGAGATGAGGCCTGTCCAATCAGGTTCACGACCGTTAGGAGGAAGGCGGCTTCCGGGATCTGGCACTGCGGTTTTTCTTTTTTGCCGGTGCGGAGCTGCAGTGCCCGCTTCGCTGCTCGTCTCCGGGAGCGCTCGGTTGTCTCTGCCACCTCCTGTGTCACCCTGTGACCTGCAGGTGCCGGGAGAGTTATA
>CAUYRH010153355.1:0-10902 GCA_963574655.1 Perodicticus potto | reverse complement strand
AGAGTGCTGTGGCATCACAGCTCACAGCAACCTCCAATTCCTGGGCTTAAGCGAGTCTCCTGCCTCCGCCTCCCAAGTAGCTGGGACTACAGGCGCCCGCTACAACGCCCGGCCATTTTTTGGTTGCAGCCGTCATTGTTGTTTGGCAGGCCCGGGCTGGATTCGAACCCGCCAGCTCAGGTGCACGTGGCTGGTGCCTTAGCCTGTTGAGTCACAGGCGCCGAGCCCAAAATGTTTAGTCTTAACAGAGGTTCTAAGTTGCATGGATTACACTTGATCTTAGCCAAAAGGCTGAGAAGTGATAGTTGTATGGATTACTGTCTCATTTTTTAATTGTTAATGGATGCATACCTTGAGTCTATAGCTTGGAACGTTTGCTCAGGCCTTGTATTAAGCAACTTCACTTACAGTACTTTTTAGCACTGGGCACATAGCAGGCACTCAGATGCTAATGTAATGGAGAGTTTACTCTGCTACTGATTTGAATGAAAGCAACTTCTGTGTGAGAATCCAGTAAGATTTGGGTTAAAAAAAAAAAAAGATTTGGGGCTTTGTGCCTGTAGTTCAGTGGTTACGGTGCCAGTCAAATACACTGGGGCTGGTGGGTTTGAACCTAACCTGGGTATGCTAAACAACAATGACAAAAAAAAAAAAAAAAAAAAATTAGCCGGGCGTTGTGGCGGGTGCCTGTAGTCCCAGCTACTTGGGAGGCTTTGGAAGGCTGAGACAGGAGAATCGCTTAATCCCAAGAGTTTGAGGTTGTTGTGAGCTGTGACGCCATGGCACTCCACTGAGGGCAACATAGTGAGACTGTGTTTCAAAAAAAAAAAAAAAGATTTAGGTGTGAATTCTATCAATTATAAGGCTAAAAGGTCTGAGAAAAGGAAATGTTAAATGAAAAGTAATTGTGTCATAGCTTTTCACCTGTATGTAGGATTTTGAGGTAAATACTGATGTATGTGAATGAAAAGTGAAGTGAAGTATACTCCTCAGGGTTCAGGAGCACAAAGAAACTAAGCCAAAGATCACAGCTGTGGAGGAGCGTGTGTCATGGTTTAAGAACATTCTATGCTTAATTTCTCAACTGTGAGAAGAATGAATAAGAAAAGAGGAAGTCAAGGAAGCTTGCTGGAGAAATCTGCAAATTTATGGGCAGTAGTGATAAATGTGGCTATAAGCTGGTTTCTACTCTGCCATTTTGTGAAAAGAAAAATGAAGACTGTCCCAGAATAGACATGAATTTCCTAAGATAAGAAAAGATTTTTAAAATAAGGAACGAAGAATGAAAGTTTTTGAAAAATGGACCTCATTTTGAGGACAATAATAGGTTCTCTCAAATGTCAGAAGATATGACAAGTAATTTGTTAAAGAAAGATTCCTAATGTTTATTTAAGGAATTCATATTTTAGGAAATTTTTTTAGTACAGGGGCCTTGCTATGTTGCCCAGGCTGACCTTGAGCTCTTGGGCTCAAGTGATTCTCCTGCCTCAATCTTCTGAACTGAGACTAGAGGCTAAAGCTACCATGCCCAAGTAGAGTTTGTTTGTTTGTTTTTAAAAGAGTGGCTAGCATATTGTTGATTTTAGCTGGCCTGAGCTGGGTTTGAACCCACCAGCCTCGGTGTTTGCGGATGATGCCCTACGCACTGAGCTATGGGTGCCGCCCAAGAGTGGCTATCATATTGAAATGATTCTTTGTTCACTCCCAGAATGGATCTATAGCATGGAGATTATAATGGCCCGACAGCTTTTTCTCATGATGATACTTTTATTTTTGCCCTCTACTGTGCAGAGTTTCTTTTGAAAGTGTCTATTTTGACAAAATGGCTTTAACATCCTAAGGAAGTGGGCATTACTGACCATATAAGGATTGTAGAATGGAAGGGCCTGGAAGCGGCATCTTATGGACTTGTCTGATCTAAGTTCCTGTTCTTCTAAGGGTATGCAAAAACAAAAACAAGACTTCTTTGTCTGTTTGCCCTGGCAATGGAGATGCATTTACTCTGTGTAGCAAACGTATCTTGCTTTGTAAGCCTATATCTTGCTCTTACTCTAAACCTACCTTTCTCTTTCTCAGTAACTTTGTTTCATGCTTGCCTTAAAAAAAACAAAATATATATACTAAAGGTAGTGGGTTCAAATCTGGCCTTGGCTGAACTGCAAAACAGAAAAATAGCCGGGCGTTGTGGCGGGGGCCTGTAGTCCCAGCTGCTCAGGAGGCTGAGGCAAGAGAATCGCCTAAGCCCAGGAGTTGGAGGTTGCTGTGAGCTGTGTGATAACATGGCATTCTACCCAGGGTGATAAAGTGAGACTCTGTCTCTACAAAAAAAAACAACAAACCAAAATAAAACTCTGTACTAGTATAACAGTTTTCTAGGTCTTCCACTAAAATACTTTCATTAATTAAAAAGAGTTTTTCAAGAACTGCTTAAAATAACCCTTTTAAGTATGATTTTGTTGGGTTAGCAGCCCCGTTCCTGTATTTTGGAATTGCTGTGCAGACATTATTGTTTTCTCTAAAGCAGAAGGTGGTACTCCTGTTAAAAAATAAGACGAAAGAAACAAAGGTGACCTTCCTGGAAATGACTTCTCTGGTGATTACTTTATATCTAAAAATCTAAAGCGCCCAATCTTAGACTGACAGATACTTACTGAAGTTTAATAAGTCATTGGTCTCTCATTTTCTGAATTCAGTTTTTACTGTCTTAGTTATAAACAGTAAAAAGTAGAGACAACAAACAGTGAAACAAATTTGTGATTTGAAGAATTTGATTTGTATCCAGTCTGTTTCAGCATGTTCACTTGTCACAGGAGGTTGTAGTCCCATTGAAAGTTGCATTCTTGGACAGAAAAAAATTTCCCCATTGGTTTGTCACCCCAAATTGCTGTGAATTTTGGTTTACAAAAAGGAAGTCCAGGCTATTTCTGCCCTAGTCTTCAGTAGGGAAAGTAAATTACAGGGTTTTGTAGCCCAGAGACAGCAAGGAAACCCCAAAAGTAGATAGTGAGGAGTTTGTTCTTGGAAAAGTCAGGCTCTCCTGTGGGTAGGAACTTGGTTTCTTTTATGGCATGCCCTCAGAAAATGTTTCCCACACAATTTCCAAAAGATTACTAGGAGATTTTCTGTGGTGTAGAAAATTATACTGTATAATATATTACATTCATAGAACATCTTCAAATAACTTTGGTGTGGTTAGAGTTAATGGTAGTAATACTAGAAATTATATGGTACAGCTTCATATTTATCTTTTCTTAGTAATTTATAGATCAAATTTGTTTAGTTTAGAAATCAAAAAAGAATTTTTAAAACAAGTCATTTGTATCTGCTTGTGATATTATTACCACTACTAAAATGGTGGATGGTAGATGGTGAAGGCATAGCATGGTAGGTAAGGTTCAGGCTCTGATCTAATTCTGCCCGTGAATTAGACAAGTTGAGTAACTTCTCTGAGCCTCTGTGTTTTCAGATGTGTAATGAGCCTGGGATGGTACCTGTCTTCTAAAGCAGCATGAAATAAACTAAAGTGAGATATAATGCCTACACATGCCAAGGGCTTAGTAAACCTTGGCTGCTAGAATCATCTGATGGGAGCCAGATGCTTGCCACCCTTGATGAATCAGAATGATGATCTTGTTTGTTAAGGATGTATCTTTTATCGATGTTGCCATTTTAAAATTTATAATAATTTGTAGTAGAGCCTCTGAAACTTTTCACGTGTGAGAAATCCCATTTTTATTTATTTGGCAGTTTTTGGCTGGGGTCAGATTTGAACCCATCACCTCCAGTATATGGGGCCGGCGCCCTACTCCTTGAGTCACAAGCGCCGCCCCAAAAGCCTCAAAAATTACAATGGTGGCAAAGTTACAAAGCAGTCCAGGTTCACAATCCTTTGAAACTTTGAGGCCAGGTATGTTTTGAAATCCAGAATGTTTTGGTTATTGGAGAGTGATATTAAGCCCCTAATGGCATTGTGACAACACCCTGTAACATACGTCTTCAGTGAAATCTGTAAATATTCATATTAAATGGGATAAATATGAAGTAGTTGGGATCAGGTTTTACAGCTAAGCAAGTTTGCCGGTAACTTATAAAAATACATTTTTAGACTTTTTGGATTTCTGAAATATAAATAAAGGATTATAAGCCTCTGCCTTTATTGTAGAAAAATTGCAAGACATATAATGCACAAAGAAAAAAAATAAAGTCCTTTATAATTCTACCACCTGAAGAAATGAATTATTGTAGTTTTATTGTACATACTTGGTCTTTTTTCTGTGCATTTTTTTTTTTTTTTTTTTGTGGAGACAGTTTCACTTTATCACCCTTGGTAGAGTGCCGTGGCGTCACACTGCTCACAGCAACCTCCAACTCCTGGGCTTAAGCAATTCCCTTGCCTCAGCCTCCCGAGTAGCTGGGACTACAGGCACCCGCCACAACACCCGGGTATTCTTTTTTTGTGAGACAGTGTCTCTTTTTGTCACCCTGGGTAGAGTGTCATGGCAGGCATTATAGCTTACAGCAACCTCAAACTCTTGTGCTCAAGTGATCCCCTTGCCTTAGCCTCCCAAGTAGCTGGGACTACAGGTGCTGCCACACGCTGGCTATTTAGAGACGGGGTCTCACTGTGGCTCAGGCTGTTCTCGAACTTATGAGCTCAGGTGATCCACCTGCCTCTCAGCCTCCTAGAGTGCTAGGATTACAGGTGTGAGCCATCTCAACTGGCCCCATCTGTGCATATTTTTTTGACAGAAATGACATTGTTCTTTGCATACTTTGTCTTACATTTTCATTTAATGTATTATGAACATTTTCCTATCATTTTTTATCTTCTGCAACCTCATTTTAAATGGATAAGTGATATCCATAGTGTATATGAATTATAATTAACCCCTTTCCTGCCATGGGACATGAGTTTATTTTTAGTTGCTGCTATTAGAACAACCTGGTGATGACCATCCTTGTAGGCAGGTTTTTGTGCCCATTTACGCTTCTAATGTTTTATATACTCAGTGAAGTAGTAGGAGTAATTTTAGTATTTAACCATTGCAAAATCACTTATATGCAGTTGAATTTGAGGACTCGTAATAATTCCGAACTCCCTTACATCTTCTTGGTTCTTCTGATTGGGAAGTAATGTACTGATCTATGGCTGCTAATATTCAGAATATTTCTGAATAACTTATATTCAGAAAGCTACCTTTGTGCTAGCACAGGATTTTTTTTTTTTCATGCCAAGTTTGTTAAAATGTTACAGCACAGCAGATAGATTCAGACAGTTCCATGTGGTGTTTTGAAATTCATTCATCCCAACTATAAGCTGAGTGATCTGGAGGTTGAACAGATTGCCAAAGTCTAAAAGCGTCAGCATTTCCTTAGTGTCAAGATCTACTTCAGTGATCTCCTGATCCAGGCCTGAGACCTCAGGGACATAGTTGTCTCTCCTCTCTCTCTCCTCCTCCTGCAGCTTGATGGAGATGCCTCTTACTGGGCCCCCTCTAGATCTGTTTCATCAGGTGTGTGACATAGCCCGCTATCTGTTGCAGTGCTTCTTGCTGGGAATGATGGGGATCTCCTCACACATGTGCCAGTTCGTGTGACAGTCTTTGCCCAGACGCATATAGTTCTTCTCAATGATAACCCGGGGCTGTTTTCTTTATGGTTTTAGTTGGAATGCGGCCCATGTTGGTGGGTTGGTAAAAGAACCAACCACAGGATTTTTTTTTTTTTTTGAGACAGAGTGTCACTGTGTCATCCTTGGTAGAGTGCTGTGGCGTCATAGTTCACAGCAACCTCAAACTCTTGGGCTCAAGTGATTCCCTCGCCTCAGCCTCCTTAGTAGCTGGGGCTACAAGCTCCCGCCACAACACCCGGCTATTTTTAGAGATGGGAGTCTTGCCCTTGCTCAGGCTGGTCTTGAACTCGTGAGCTAAGGCAATCCACCAGTCTCAGCCTTCCAGAGTGCTAGAATTACAGGCATGAGCCACTGCGCCCCGCCCCAAACACAGGATTTGTAATAGTAATTTAGGCCCTCATTGGTTCTTTTCCAGAGGCAAAATGTTTAAAAGAGGGCCATTAGTAATACAAATACATGCAGCAATATGCTCCAAGCAGAATGAAACAGCTGTCTGTTGTTGTTCTAACTTTTGTTATGGGAAACTTCAAAAACATACAGTTCTTGGAAGACTGAAGCTGTGGCCTGGCTGTGCCTCCATGTGGTAAAGTGCATCCTATGTCATGGCTACACACTGCGCTTATGTCTGTTAATGGTAACTAGAAACATGATATGTGGAGATTATTCAGGTCCTTTACTGTGAGTGGGAAAGCAGCTCAAAATGTATGTCCCACTAATAATACTGCCAGTAGTCAGCATTTGTTGAGCATTCACTGAAATGGATTGGTAGCATTAATTTTATATTTGGAAGGAATTATTAAGTGTTTGCCCTTACTAGGGTTAAGATAGTAAAATTTTTTATTTTATTTTATTTTATTTATTTATTTATTTATTTATTTTTAGTCAGAGTTTCTCTCTGTCACCCAGGGTAGAGTGCTGTGGCATCATCATAACTCATAGTGACCTCAAATTCTTAGGCTCAAGCGATCCTCCTCCCTCTGTCTCCTGAGTAGCTTGGAAGTAGTACAGGTGCCCACCACAACGCCCGGGTAGTTTTTCTGTTTTTAGTAGAGATGGGGTCTGGTTCTTGCTCAGGCTGGTCTCAAACTTCTGAGCTCAAGCAATCTACCTGTCTTGGCCTCTTAAAGCACTAGGATTACAGGTATGCGCCACTGTGCCCAGCCAAGAAAATAAATTTTTTAAAAAAATTTATTTGAGTTGACAGTTATAGCAAGAAAGTAATTTTTTTTTTTTTTTTGTAGAGACAGAGTCTCACTTTATTGCCCTCGGTAGAGTGCCGTGGCGTCACACAGCTCACAGCAACCTCCAACTCCTGGGCTTAGGCGATTCTCTTGCCTCAGCCTCCTGAATAGCTGGGACTACAGGCGCCTACCACAATGCCTGGATTTTTTTTTGTTGCAGTTTGGCCAGCGCTGGGTTCAAACCCGCCCCCCCTGGTATATGGGTCTGGCACCCTACCCACTGAGCCACAGGCACTGCCCAAGAAAGTAAAATTTTTTTTTTTTTTTTTTTTGGTAGAGACAGAGTCTCACTTTATCGCCCTCGGTAGAGTGCCAGCTGTGGCGTCACACAGCTCACAGCAACCTCCAACTCCTGGGCGTAGGCGATTCTCTTGCCTCAGCCTCCCAAGTAGCTGGGACCACAGGCACCCGCCACAACGCCCAGCTATTTTTCTGTTTTGCAGTTTGGCCGAGGCTGGGTTCGAACCCACCACCTTCGGTACATGGGGCTGGCGCCCTACTCGATGAGCCATAGGCGCTGCCAAGAAAGCAAAATTTTTAATACCATTTTTTCTTTCATGCATATCGTAGCTCTCAGCTTTGCTGTTTCTAGTCAGATTTCCTATTTACAGGCCTTCCAGTTGCAGAAAAAGTTTAAAATCTCAGGAGTGTTAATTTTTTAAGGAACATATTTTATTAAAAAATGCTTACTTGGAAGTTGGTGCTTTAATCTTAGAAAGATCCTTCTCAAGGATATATCTGCCTGCATCACAGCCATTTTATCTGCATGAACTAACCTGTTGACTTTGTTTTCCTTTCACTCCTATAAACATTTGTTGTGATTTTTTTTTTGTTTGTTTCCCTTAAACAATCCTATTTCTCAAGTTATTTTTCCTTTGAAATTATAGTTGAGAACTACTTATAAAAAGTCTGACGGCCAGAAAAGATTACAAGGCAGATCAGTTTAGGGATGTTTATTTGTGTCACTAGAAGATTCTGAGACATTCTGGTGTTTGTTTTTAGATCTTTAACTCTGTGCTGGCCCTGGGGAGGAGCCCTAGTCCTGGCTTTGTTCATAACTATCCCTGTCATGCTCACCAGTCATCCTCAGATTGAGCCTGATGAAGTCTGTGCATTGACTCTTATCCTCCTTGGGTCCAGCCACCTGATTTTTGCTTCTTCATGTTGTCCTGTAGCTGAGATAAAACTTCAATGAAAAGGCCAGCTCATGCTGTAGTATTTGAGGTAGTTAATGCAGAACAGCTCAGAGCTATTTCTGCTGCCTCTATTGTAGGTGGGTATTTATGTGTATATTTGGGGTCAAGAAATAGTGTCACTTCATGAGGGCTTAATACTTTATGCCAAGAACTTTACATCTGTATTTTCTCTCTTTACCTGCTGGGTTATTGTTGTTATTTGCAGTTTACTGATGAGGAAGCAAAAGGTTAGAGGGAGGTTAAAGTGACTATCATAGGGCCACACAGAAGAATATATAATCAGTCCGACACCCAGACTGTTGCTTATGTGGCACTACATATGACTACTGGCGGAACTCAGTCTCTTTGGACAAGACTTAAGCCATCACTTATTATGTGCTTAAGTAAAATTTTATCAGAGATTTATTTTAATGTAATAGTTGCTTTTTTAGCAGTTGCCTTGTGCTATGCACTGTTCTAAGCACTAACAAATATTAACTCATTTTGTCCTTGTAGCAACTCTTTGGGGAATGCACTGTAGTATTGCCATTTTACTAATGAAACTGAAGCACAGAGAAATCAGGCAGCTTGCCCAAGGTAGTAACCTAGGAAGTGATGGAACTTGGTTTTAAACCAAGACAGATTGGCACTGGAGTCTTTGCTCTTAGTTATTAAGCAACTGGGAGTTCTTCCTTTTATTCGAGAGTGTAACAAAAAATCCTTTTGGAATATTTTGACTAAGCAAGGATAGGCTTTTTATTTTTTTTTTAAATCATGGCAATTTCCATGGAACGTAGGAGAGTTAGATGAAGTTAAACTTAGGCCAAGTGATATATTAGTTTAGAGAATGTTGAGGAATGCCCTACAGCTTATGAAGAGGAAAAACTTCCCGTGTTGCTTTTTTTTAGAATTTTTATCTAGAAAATTCTCATCTTCCTCTCAATCAATCTCTGCATCCATGAATTTTACTTGTGAGAAAATTCAGCTCCCTCTTGCCCTAGTTCAGAATGATAAAGATTTGTTTTGGACACGTGAACTGCCAGATGCACTACCAGAGCCAGAGTGTGTGCAATGTAAACAATTGGCAAGAAACCAGAAGCCTGTATATTTGAAGTTGTTTCCCATGATTGCTACAACTCTGCTTTTCCACAGTTCTCTCTCCTCCCTCATTAAGTAGTTTAACAGCCAAATTTTGTGTTCACAAATTATAATTAGTTTCTCCTTAAAATGATTGTCAGAGAGTATTATCTAGTTGTTTCAGTTGATCGTTGGTGTTAGTTTGGAGCCTGGGATTATGGGATGGGAAATGTTACTTTCTATAATCCTTGGAACTTTAATCTTTACAATCCTTTGATATTGATGAGATTAAAAAATGTTAAGTGCCTGGCCCAGGACCGTGGTTTTCTGTTAGCAGAACCTATCTATTTCATGTAAAGATCATGGCTGCCAGAAAGATGTCTGAGTCTCTGATTGTAGAAAGATAAGAAAAACAGTTTTATAGCTAAGTAGCTCCAAAAATACCTATGGGTCCTATATACTTAGCAGTAACAGAGTGACTCTATTCCTTTTTACCTATCAATGAAAATACCTCCTATGTTGAAATTGGCAGAAATTCTGGATTTGTTACTTTTTAATCTGTTGCTGTCTCCCTAATGGTACGTTTAAGACCCAGTTAGAGAATAGCTTGCTTGCTTTCTTTTTGTTTTTTTTTTTCCAGACAGAGTCTCAAGCTGTTGCCCTGGGTAGAATACCGTGGTGTCACAGCTCACGGCAACCTCAAACTCTTGGGTTTAAGTGATTCTCTTGCCTCAGCCTCCCAAGTAGCTGGGACTACAGGTGCATGCCACAACACCCGGCTATTTTTTGGTTGTAGTTGTCGTCGTTTGTCAGGCCTAGGCTGGATTCGAACCAGCCAGCTCTGGTGTATGTGGCTGGCGCCCTAGCGGCTTGAGCTACACGCGCTGAGCCAAGAATAGCTTTCTTGCTAGTCACTCAGCAGCAGTCTCTTTCAACATCTTCTGCATACCCAGAGCAAACTTTCAAAAGGTTTTAAAGTAAACGGTCCAGGACTTACTGCTTCACTTTAAGTTTTTTAGAGAAAGGATGTATGAGAAATCAGTATCCAGTACTTTCACTGTCTTTTGTTAATCAAATTGATAGAGCTATCTTTTTTTTTTTTTTTGTCCCTCTCTCCCCCTTCTGACAAGGTCTTGCTCTTCTTCCAAAGCTAGACTGCAGTGGCTCATTATATAACTCATTGAAACTTAAAACTCCTGGGCTCAAGCGATCCTCCCACCTCAGCCGCTTGAATAGCTGGGACCAAAGGCAAATGCCACCATAGCTGGCTAAGTTTCCTAATTTTTTATTTATTTTATTTTTATGTTTTTTTTTTTTTTTGAGACAAAGTCTCACTAAGTCGCCCTCAGTAGAGTGCTGTGGTGTCACAGCTTACAGCAACCTCAAACTCTTGAGCTTAAGCAATTCCCTTGCCTCAGCCTCCCAAGTAGCTGGTGCCTGCCACAATGCACGGCTAATTTTTTGTTGCAGTTGATTAGTTGGCTTGGGCTAGGTTTGAACCCGCCACCCTTGGTGTATATGGCTGGTGCTGTAACCACTGTGCTACGGGTGCTGAGTGCTGGGTTTTTTTTTATTAAAAAACATTTTTTTTTGTTTTTTTGAAACAAGAGTTCACTCTTTTTTTTTTTTTTTTTTTTTTGAGACAGAGCCTCAAGCTGTCACCCTGGATAGAGTGCCGTGGCATCACAGCTCACAGCAACCTCCAATTCCTGGGCTCAAGCGAGTCTCTTACCTCCGCCTCCCAAGTAGCTGGGACTGCAGGCGCGCGCCACAACGC
>CAUYRH010153350.1:0-29838 GCA_963574655.1 Perodicticus potto | reverse complement strand
CCTGCAGGAATTGATCTGCTCTGATTTTTTATGTTGCCAGAGTAATTCTGCTGATTCCTCCTCATGAGTATTTTCCACTTCTTCTATTCTCTCTCTTTTTAAATATGTTAATTATGCCTTTTTAGTTGAATTGATAGGTTATCCCTGCTGAGTTCTCCCCTCACTGTTGCAATATTGCTGCTGCTCTAACAAGGATGCTTTTTCTAAGGTATCCTCTCTCATTACCTGCTGCCCATCCGCTCTGCATCTTGCTCAGTGGGCTTGGCTTGTCTGGCCAGGGGGACAGGGACAACCAGAGCATCACCAACCCCAGGAAGCTCCCCAGTAGCAGCAATCTGCATAAGATGAAGCTGACCTTTAGTCTTCACATCAAGGATTTGAATATATAGGAGTATTATAAAACAAACAACTTTTATTTAATCTATAAGATATTAAAAATATGCCCAGAAACAATGCCTAAAAACATGTGATATCCATAAGTATGCAAACTGTTTCTCTTTTACTAGTATTAGTAAGTGTATAATCACTATTATTTCTCTAAACTACAGGAAGAAAAAACAAGATAAATTGAAAATTTAAAAATTTTACATGAAATGGGAAAATAAAATTTATATAATATGTCAAGAATGCAATAAGAATAATTGTATTTACAATGGGATTGCTAGTCTGAAAAATAAATGTTGTTTATGTGCATATTAACCATCTACTTACATATGTAGTATGGGGCTGTCCCTTGACATTACTTCATAGGCAAATTTTAGGTTATATGTATAGGTAGTTCCTTTTTATCTTCAGTAATGACTACAAACCAAATTTAGTAGGTTAAATGTATGCTTATGAAATTATATCGGTTAAAACAATGAAGAGCATATTATATATATATATATATATATATAAAATGAATATACTTTGTTTATGCACAGTTTTTAGAGATTAAGATAAAGACTATCAGAAATAAGAACATGTTTCAAAATATTATTTCTATGTTTTTAGGTGGTATGGAAAAACATACAGTAGGTCTTGCAGGTCCACAAAAGAAACCTTCATTGAAACTTTCTTGACAAGTAATTTTTGACTGGTAGCATAAAAATGATTAAGATCTTCTATTACAACTACTTCCTCATTAAATAAAACAGGTTATTAATATTCTTAAGATTAACACTGTCTATTAACCCATTTAATATCTCCATTAGCAGACTATATTCTAGAAGCCCATTCCTAAATTATTTCCACAACCTATTAAGAACGTATATTTTTAAAACTTTGCCAAACAACCAACTAGCATCTTTATACATCCCAAGACTGTGTTTTTAACAGGTGCTATGTGCCAATGTAATGTGCTTGTTTGCCCTGTGGATAAAGACAAATAAGGAAAAAAAAAAAAGCCTGCAAGCATTTCAGGAGAAATTGTTTTTAATACAATTTTAATAAAGAGTAATTAGAAAAATTTTGGCATTCCTTTCTAAGTGATTATTTATATTTATTTTGGAGTATGATGTTTTCTGTACATAGCTATTTTTAATTATCAAAGAAATAATAATCGATAGGGATTGTTGAAACAATGTGTCCATATACAGGGAAGACCTAGCTCAGGTGGAAATGTGTATTGCACATCTTTATATTGTTACCACATACTCTGTGAGTCTTTGGTTCCCAGGTTCTAAGCTAAGAGAAGACTGGCTCATTAAGCACTGCAGATTAATAAACAACAGGATATTGTCTCTTCTTTTGTACTTCCACCATATAATATCATTATTATTATTATTTTTGTTCTTTAATAGCAGACAAAATTAACAGATAAAAACTACATGAAACTTTAATGGCAACACTGGGATTATAGGAGGCAATGTGATATATTAGAAATAAAATTTACCTGTAATAGGCAGATTTTTGCTTAATTATTTTTCTTACCCTTCACTTCTCACTTCCAGCCATCATATTTGCCCCCCTTTGGACAGTGAAAAATGTCTTCCAGGATTCAATAGTTCTTTCACCAGTTTTCAATATATAATTTTTTATTTTTATCCTGTAAAATTGTACTAGAGAGACAGGCAAATTAGCCATTGTTAGCCATTGTTACTGAAAAATTCTGCTAACATATACATAGGAAGGAATTGTTTAAATATCATGTGGCACAAAACCTAATGATCTTACAGTACAAGGTTTGATTCAACGTATTCCGCAGTTTGTAAAATTTTGACTGGTCTCAGGCACCTCTTTTGATTTTTTAAATTTATTTTATTGCTACTAAGATCATCCTTAAAAGCCTCTGCTAGGTGGACTAGTTTTGGGGAAATAAGAATATGATAACCCTTTCTATAAATTAGAACTAAGGTCATTTTATTTTAAATTTTAATCCTGTTAAATTTGGAACATTAAGAGGAAAAAAAAAGAAATTTGAGAGGAAATCCATAGCCATACATTATAAGAAAATAAACATTACTCTATTCTGCATTCAACTGCCTAAGACAATACGTAATAGCTTTTATGGTCTTTGAATATTATTATACATAATAGGAAACATGTTTTGCAATATAATTCAATCCTTGCACACATGTATGTATGTGTATATACAAATTTAAATATGAATATAGATACATACACATTACTCACAAATTTACCCCAAACAAGGGAAAGCATGAATTATGATAAACTCAGACATTTTCTTTGTAGATCACAGAAAGAAAATTTATTTAATTATAATAAAATATACCTAATGCAACCCACTGTGGGAAGTTAATGACTTAGTAAAGATCCATAGTTTGAAAATATTGGCCTATAGCATTATTGTTAATGGTCTCTCTTACTATCAATTGCAAGTACAAGCAACCCTGAGTGTTTCTCAGCTTTCAGGTTATACATCACAATGGAGTAAATGTACAATATGAATACTGGCAGATTATATTTAGAAAATTAATTTTCATATACTCAATTTTCATATTATTTTACTCAAATTTTAATTTTCCGATGGTTGGCTTATAAATGGGCCAATTTTTCCTTTTTAACCTTTTTCAGAAGACAAACTCCCTCAAATATTCTGAAACTTATAATGATGCATTGCCAAGATTAAAGATATCCCTGCCCCCCACCCAAATATACACTAATGGAAATACCTTCATTTTGTAGAGTTTTCCTTTAATGACTTCAGTTTAGATTTATTGCGAATTGGACGATGGCATCATTCATTGTCAAAGAATGAATGTCTTTAGAGAGGAAGTTTACAAAAGTAAGACAAAGCTTCAAATCTAAAACATTCCTCCCCCCACAAATTTGTTGTAAATACTGATATTCAACTGAAAAATCCATTATATCTTTGATGGATAATGTCCATTATTCAATCCTAATTCTCCAAAAAATATTATATACATTTATCTTAAAATTTTATTATGATGAAAGATATTAATCTTTGTAGCTTAAATTATTATTTCATTTACTAAATGTAACCAAGGAACCTGAAAAATATAAATATAGTTCACTTTTTGTTATATAGTTATTAAACTAAAAAGATAAATTTTGTAAAAATCACTTTTTAATGAGATATGTTGAACTTAAAATATTTTCAACATTAATCAGTTCTTGAATATTTATTTGTTTTATAGTCAAATAGAATTTTAATCATTATATTCCTACATTTTCATTTTAATAAATATTTGCAGTAAGTGAATTTATTTTAATAAAAACTTAGAATAAAATATAGAAAAGAATATGAGAATATACTTTCTTTATGATTAAAAAGTTGCTCAGATGCTCAAATTTTAAAAACTATCTTAATTATGTGACAATATTCACATAATATGTTGTAAAATAATTTTAATAACCTATCAGTTGATGACTAGGTCAGGAGACAGTTTTAAATTTTTGAACGCAGTGATTTAGAAACCAAATATCTTGTACAAAAATACAAGTTCAATCACTTTCAAAATTTGGGGGAATATTCTAAAGAGGATGTATCATCCTGTTATTTTTTTAACTAGAGGCATTAATTTAGCACAAAGTATTCAAAGAGTTAAGGAAATATTAGTTACTTTAGATATATTTTCCAATAAAATATTTTTAATATAATTTTTTAACTCCTCCTATAATGGCTTTCAAAATCTTTGAGCTGACGATTATACTCACTATTCGTTGTTGGAACAATTAATCCTTGTTGTCATTGCACCACTTAAATCAAACTTATTTTTAAGGAGTAAAAAGGTCTAACTGAAAAATGTCCTATTGAAAATAAAATGTCAATGTTCCATGTAAACACAGATAATGAAAGTCAGTGAAATAAAGATCTATGCAAGGTAGATCTAACGTAATTATACTTATAGCCACATTTAAGTGTATAAAAAATTTTATTCACTTGTTTGTGATAAATACATTTATATATAATACATTAAGTGTGATGCACATTTTTTTAATATTGTGTTTTTATATTTCCTTTCAAATTATTTTTAAATGTTCATTGTCATATAACCTTTTACTTGTGGGAGATTTTGAGGAATATTTCTTAATTTCCAAGCCAAGGGTGATATAATGAGACTCTTTTTATTTATGTTGTTATTTGCAGATTAATTGCATTATCATTAGAAACATGTTCTTGTCTCAAACCTTTGGAAATTTCTAAAGCCAATTCTATTGTCCAGCATATATTTTTATTTTTTCCATTATGTTTAAAAAGTAAGGCTGAGGGAAGAGAATCACTTAAGCCCAAGAGTTGGAGATTGCTGTGAGCTATTATGCCACGTACTCTATCGAGGGTGACATAGTGAGACTCTGTTTTTACTTATGCTGTTATTTGCAGTTTAATTGCACTATCATTAGAAACATGTTCTTGTCTCAGACCTTTGGAAATTTCTAAAGCCAATTCTATTGTCTAGCGTATACTTTTTTTTAATATTCTGTGACTTCTTTAATGTGTATTCTGTATTAGATGTGTAAAATATTCTATAAATGTCCATGAGAGCTTATGTTGACCAAGTTATCCTTGGCTTGGCTCCTGTTGCTCAGTGGTTAGGGTGCTGGCCACATATGCTGAGGCTGGTGAGTTCGAACCCAGCCCGGGCCTGCTAAACAACAATGGCAATTGCAACAAAAAAATAGCCAGGCATTATGGTGCCGCCTGTAGTCCCAGCTACTTGGGAAGAGAATCGCTTAAGCTCAAAAAAAAAAAATTACCTATCCTGTACAATGCATATAATCTATACTATTTGGGTGACAGGTACACTTAAAGCCCTGACTCCGGCACTGTGCAATTATATCAAAAGAACCACGTGTTATAATTGGATTTCCAGAGCCTGCTAGAATTTTCTCAAGTTTTTATAGATCAAAAGAGAAAAAGAGGCAGGTTGTCAGGTAAAAGGAGGAGCAAAGCAGGCCCAAGGGAGGCAGGAGAAGGAGGGCAGAGGAGGTGCAGAAGATACTTTACTAGGTATAATTTGGGGGAAACCCACTTGTATCCCTTAAAACTATTGATAAATCTAACAATGAAAAACCCAAATATTTTGTGATTTAAACCTTACATCTTAAAATGCCTTTTCCTTTCTCCTTTTCTCCTTAATTTTTTCGTGATTGGTATAATTTATTTTATATATCTGTACACACGCATATATATATATATATATATATATATATTTATATATATATGTATATATATTTAGAGAGAGTCTCACTTTATCACCCTCCGTAGAGTGCCATGGCATCACAGCTCACAGCAACCTGCAACTCCTGGGCTTAGGCGATTCTCTTGCCTCAACCTCCCGAGTAGCTGGGACTACAGGTGCCTGCCACAACGCCTGGCTATTTTTTTGTTGTTGTTACAGTTTGGCCAGGGCCAGGTTCGAACCTGCCACCCTCGTTACATGGGGTCAGTGACCTATCCACTGAGCTACAGGTGCCTCCCTTTATATCTTTTTCTAAAAAAATTATTTCCTCTCTTAGTTTGGCAGTCAAACATTTTTTTAGTTCTAGAAATTAAAACTTGAATCTTAGGTATATTGAATTCTGTTTATTGACAATTTTACCACTTTGTCAAAGGAAAATACAGGACCTTGAAAGATTTTATCTACCTGCTTACAATTCATATTATCATTAAACATAAAACTAATTATTATTGTAAATAATTCACATTTATTTAAAGTTATGTGCTCCATTCCCTTTGTATCCTTATTTGTTTCTTCTTGTGTACATTTTCTTTAAATTCATATTTCTTTCTGTCACTGTGTCACTTTAAAAAAAATAGTTATAACATTCTATGTGTCATTTGAATTTTTTGGGGGGGTCTAAACTCAGCTTTTAGTAGTTATTTTTAAGTAAGTTTCCTTTTGTTTCACTGAGCATATATTTATTTTGCCATAATTCTTTAAGTATTTTTTCACCTATTAGTAATTTTTAAATCCTCTTGGTATTTCCTTGGACTTCAGGTTTAAAATTTAAAAGCCATTTATGAATCTCACCTGATGATCCTTGAATATAATATCTCTACTTTTTGGTTAATTTAAGGTTTTTCACCTCTTCCCTTACCCTTTAATGTATTGTTTTCAGCACTTTCATGATATTGTTTTATAGGTGTAAATTTTCTTTTATTTATCTTTCTTTAAAATTATTGGGCTTTTTGAATCTGTGAATGATAGTATACATTAAGTTTGGAAGTTTTCATCCCTTGTCTCTTTACACATTATTTCAGTCTCATTCTCTCTTTTTTGTTCTTCTGAGATTCTAGTTGAATGAAGCATAGACTTTGTTAACCAGTTTTCTCTTATTTTCTCTTCACATTTTTTCTTCATGCTCAATATATGACATAGCTTCTTTTCCCCAATCTGCTATGAAATATTCCCATTGGGTTCTTAATTTGTGCTATTATATTTCTAATTTTTAGAATTTCTACATTATTATTTTTCAAATCTTTAGCAACACATTTTATAATGTCCAATTCTCTTTTATAAATTTCAGAATGTTATGGAGGTACAAATGTTTTGTTTATGTGAATTGCTTTTGTACAGTTTGAGACCAAGTTATAAATGTTCCCATCTCCATGAAACTGTGCAGTGGACTTGTTAGGTGTGAATCTATCCCATCCTTCCTGCCACCTCCCACTTTCTTGCTTTCCGTTGAGTTTTACTACCAAATGTGCATGTGGGTGTTGATTGATTAGTGCCAATGTAATAGTGACTACACATGGTGTTTGCTTTTCCATTCTTGCAATACTTTAAGAAGAATGGTCTCTGGTTTCATCCAGGGTATTATAAAAGGTATTAATTCACCACTTTTTTATACCTGGTTATTACTCCATGGTAAACACATGCCACAATTTATTAATCCAGTCATGTATTGATGGGCACTTGGGTTGATTCCACATTTTTGCAATTATGAATTGTGCTGCAGTAAACATTTGCACCACGTGCCTTCGGATAAGAATTCCTTGCTGATATTTTTAATGTCAGCTATTATTTATATAAGCATATTAAAAATAACTGTTTCACTATCTATAATACTAATTCCATCATTTGTAATCTCTGAGGTTTATGTTTATAGTCTGTTGTTTTTACTAGTTCTCATTTGCTAGTTCTCATTTCCAGGCTCCCAGAGGTGTCCAACCTGGGGCTCTTGGTATGCATGCCGACAATCTGAGAATTGTCTTCCTTATCTGTGGTGGATATCAGGAAAGGAATACGTGATTTGTGTTTTTTAGGTTTTTCCCATTAGCTTTCATTTCTGTTTGTGTATTTAATGTGTAGCCCAAACGACTCTTACTCTTCCAATTTAGCAGTGAAGAAAAAAAGTTGAATATTCCTACTAGACATTTTCCAGAGCAAGGCTGGTGGTTAGCATCTTAACCACCTTTCTGCATCAGAAAATACTCCATCTCTATAAAAATTTTAACGTCTGACTTCATATACAATCTGAAATATTTTCATCCAACTGTTCAACATAACCTTCATGGGATTTTCTCGTTTATTGTATGAAAACATTTGTATTATGCGTTTAGTAGGTTTCACCTGTACCCTTCTAAGATGCACCATAAGTGTGATCCCACCATTTACCTTTTCTCCACCCACCCTTCCCCTCCCTTCTCTTTCCCCTTTCCCCATAGTCTTGCACATTGTACCCCATGATTGCACTAATGTACACAGCTATGATTTAATAAAAAATAAAAATAAAAAAATACAAACAATCTTTTTGTTCGCTTTTTTAAAGCGTTCGTTTAAAAAAAGCGAACAAAAAGATTTCCAAGTACAAAAAAAAAAAGTTCCTTGAAATATCTTTCAAGGAAACATTAGAAAATTGCATGGCAATTAATCATGGATTTTACAAGTGAAAGGCTATATTTCCTATATAATATTGATTCAAATTGTGACTTCTCCATTAAACCTTTCTTTTTTTTTTTTTTTTTTTTTGCAGTTTTTGGCCAGGGCTGGGTTTGAACCCACCACCTCTGGTATATGGGTACGGCACCCAACTCACTGAGCCACAGGTGCTGCCCCTCCATTAAACCTTTCTTGAATCCTAGAAAAAAAATTTAATGTCTGAAATTTAGTCTTTTTTCAGATTTGACACAATATTTATACATGCTTCTAGAATCTTAGTCAGCTGGGGCTGCTAGAACAAAATGCCATAGCCTGATGGGCTTAAGCCAACTATAGAAATTAATTTCTCAGAGTTCTGGAGGCTGGCAAGTCCAAGATCAAGGTATGACAGCTATGCTATCTGGAGAAGATGGTATATCCTCATATTATTGGGAAGGGAAAAGAGTGAGACAGCAAGCTCTACTTTCTTGTAAGAGAACTAATCCCATCTTAAGAGCTCAACCTTCATGACTTCATCTAAATCTAATCACCTCCCCAAATCTCTAACTCCAAATACTATTTCACTGGGACTAGAATTCAATATGAGAGTTAGGGGAGGCATAATTCAAACTACAGCAGCTAGTAACTATTTTATATATCTAGAAAGACGTGTTTATATTTTTTTTCCAGGCATCTTAATTGTCATGCTTTATGGTGCAGGAAGGTTAGTCCAAATAACCTACTTTCACTAAGAAAGTCTGTTTACAAGGGACTCTATTTTTCTCCATACAGCTTCAGATTGTCATTCTTTTTATAATCCATGCATGTAAGGATTGCTTGTGTCTTACCTGTATGTTCCTCAAGATGCCTGTAAGAATGCATTTCATTATATTAATTTATCCAAACTTAATAAATAAATTTAATGGTAGAAAATTAGAAAATATAAGTTAAGTGGAAATAAAAATGTTGATAATCATAGCATTAAGTCATAACAATTAGTAGCACCCTGTAATTTATTACAATAGTATTTTCTGTATATGTGTCATTCCAGGAATGTACCATTAATTGATTCCAATTGTTGGCCATTCAGAGATTTTTTTTTTACAAGTATTTATTATAGGGTTTTTTTGTGTGTATAATTTCTGTGTTTAAAGAGAGCTTTGGCTTCTTGAATTTTAAGGAGAATCAAATTTAATAATATACTACTAGTAGGGTCTGAAATTTTTAATTGACCCGTGTATTAAAGTTATAAATTTCAAAAAAACAATAGGAGTTAGTTTTTGAGTCAGTGAGTATAATAGAAGAAAGTGCACCATGGAACCCTGACCCTCTTAAATTGACTGCATCTCACTAAGCTACCGTCTTTCGAATTCATTTTGCGTATGTTTTTAACTAGAAAAGGGAATGCGTTTCTTTTTTCCTATTCAAATGAATATGTTACACAGTCTCTTCAAAATAAAATAGAGTTTTGATCAGCTACATAATATGTCCACTATGATCATTATCAAACAACAAAGCGTTTTGTTCAGCTCAGCGAATATGACTGTAAGAAATGTGTGGCTTTATGGAAAAGGCTTATTTAAAGTTCGTTTGATTGTAAAAAGATATCCTGATCACCACCATCACCATGTTTCAAATCAATAAGTCCAGAGATGCAAATAGAAGAGTTTTTAAAAATTAATCTCTACATTAAAACGCCTGTGTGACTAATAGCGAGTAAAAAAAAATATGGTGCAATAAATCTCTGCACTGGCACTAAACCCTTCTCCTCATAAAAACATTGTGATTTGCATGCACTGTTTATGCCCTGGAATTTATGAACAACAAATAGCAACATGACAGGAAAAAATATCATTCTATGAAAGAAAAATGGAGAAAGCAGAAGGAATTTAAATAGCAGGTTTGGCTCAAGGAGGAGATGGGCTTAAGGTAGACCTTTGTTGTTCACGGTCTACTTTCTGTGGGCGGCACAGGGAAAAGACTATGCCAATGTTAAATTATGTCACTAACAAATGTGTTCCGTAGAAGGACATAACTGTGTACTTCCTTTCGAATTCCTTGTCTTACAGAGGATGTTAGGGAAAATCACGTGGTTAATTTGCAACCAAAGCATGAATATTGTTAAAGAGAAAAATGAATTAACATGAGGGGGGGTTGAATGTCATTTTTTTCTCAAAAAATGTCACTTTTGTTGATATGATTTACTGTAAATTACCTTAAACTTTTTACACTTTGTGGGGTATGGGACTATTTCATACGTAAGAAGCATAAGGGCACCAGAGAGTGAAATGATTAAATGTAGGAGATCTTGGCTAATCACGTTGATTTGGATTTACCACAGAGTTGACCTAAATTATTCAATGGATCAGTTAAGATATTTTATGTTCACTGCAAGTGTCTGAAATCCAACAGTTTGAAATTCAAACTGGCCTGCACAACAATGGTGAAAAATGAATGTATTTGCTCTGTCTCCTACAGATAGATCAGACTTCAGATAGGCTTATCTAAGAGTTCACGTCTCTCTCAGCACTCTCTTTGAGTTCTCCCTTCCACACGTGGTGTTCCTCAATAATTGTAACATCCTTAGTCTGTTTAAAAAATTCCTGGAACATCTGCAAACAACTTCAGGAAAGACTTTTTATCTTTTTACCGATTCTGAATGCATACCACTGATGTATGTATTGTAGAAATAATCATTAAAATTGTGCATTTAGAATAGATGTGTGTTAAAAATCCACCCCTCAATTCAGGGCTCACATCAGTTCTTCGGAAACACATAGGACGAGGATGAAGAAACAAGTGACTGTGCACATGTATGGGCATGCGTGCACACAGACACACACGCTACACCCCAACGCAAATAAGGAGAAAGTTCAATACATACTGTAGTAATCGAGGTGCATCGTATCCACTCTGATGGCTGCTCAACATCAAAAAATATCACACATCTAAAAATATAACAAATACCTTTAAGAGCCTCACATCCATATGAGGTTATGCAGTGTAGCTGGAACTACATAATCACCTCTTTTCTAAACACAGAAATACAGCAGAGATCAAGTTTTTACTGTGTCCAGTTCTAAATCTTTAGTCTTTAAACCCCTCTTCCAGGGGTTTGGGTATATTACCTCATTATCTAAATAAAACACTTTATCTCTTCCACTACAGGCAGAATACATTGCTGCAAAATAGAAGATGAGCTAAATGCTGAGTAATTAAAAAAATAAATGGATGGTAAAAAGAACAACCACCATGAGATGTGCCACAGACTTTATTTCCAAATAAAACCTAAATGCTCACCTACTGATAGGAAATAATTATGCTCCTTGTTAATCTAATCATCAGTCGATCCATCTATCTTTTTCTTTGCTAATGAAGAACTGAACTCATATTAGATGTAGTGCCAGTTTTCCAAATACATTGCTCAAATAGTGACATGTGACCTTAAGTCAAGGTGAGGAAGGTACTTTAAGATTATTCCTATAAAAATCTGAATTAAGATTTTGGATTTAATTTATTAATACTCAGATATAAGCTAAAGGGATATACCCTATGAAATTTATATATTCTGAATTAGTTTTACCACTGAATGAGTAATATCACACAACTCCTGTTCTAAAATTCTTTAATAGCATCCCATTCATTCCCAGTAAAGGCAAAACCTTTACAATTAACTATAAGCTCCACAGAAACTAGTCCATCTTAATCGTTCTGATTTTCCTGTTACTCACTCTCTCCACCTACAGCACTGCCCAAGCCATTCCTCACGTTCACCTGCAATATCTCCCTCAGATGTACACCTGAAATGCTTTCTTCAGGAACCGGCAAAACTCCCCTTCTTATCTTTCATGTCTGTGTTCCAATGGTACCTGCTCAGTAAAACTTTTCAGGAAAAATTGAAAATTTTGAAAATTGAAATTTTTCACTTCTGAAAATTAGACTTTCTTGAATTTTCTCCATAATTATGATCAGCACAAACATTTTACTTCTTTATTATTTTTCTACTTCCATTATAGTGAAGTTCCTCCAAGGCAGACATGTTTGTCCATTTTGAAGCTGTTGTGTCTACAATGTCTTGAACAGTATTAGAAAAAGTATTGACACTAAATAATACTTACCCGCCCAACTATACTATTACTGTTTTATTGCAGGCCTTGTAATAATTTAAGAAACCCTACCTGTTTTCTCATAACAATATGTTACTCAACTTTTATAAGCCTTAATTTTGACATTTTTAAAATGGAAATTATATCTATTTTACTGACTTTGTATAAATCTTACTGAGATACATTTAGAACACTTTAGTGCAAAGGATATTATGCATAATAAATAGTAGTTTGCCTTCTTCCTTTTTCCTGTTCCATGTCTATTCAAAGCCCATCTCCATTGATTCTTTAATACATGACGTTTTTACTTTGCTCAGGCTCCATCCCACAAACTGAGTGGCTTAGACCAGCAATAATTTATTTATTCACAGTTCTGGACATTAGAAGTCCTAAATAGGTGGTATCAAAGTTGATTCTTTCTTGATGCTCTGAGACAGAATTTGTTTTATGCCTCTTTTCTGGCTTCTGGTAGTTACCAACAGTCTTGGCATTAATTACCTTATAGTGATGGTTCTCAACCTTCCTAATGCTGCAACCCTTTAATACAGTTCCTCATATTGTGGTGACCACAACTATAAAATTATTTTCATTGCTACTTCATAATGGTAATTATGCTACTGTTATGAATCGTAATCTAAATATCTGATATGCAAGAGACCCCATAGGGGTCACGGCCCACAGGTTGAGAACTGTTGCCTTATAGCTTTCATCCCACCATTCGCTGACTCTGTTGTAAATGACTTCTTCCCTATGCCTCTCTGTGCTTTGGTATCTGAATCTCTCTCTACTTTCTCTTACAAAGGCATGCATCATTGTGTCAGCACCAATCCAGGAGAACTTCATCTTAAATTCATTATATCTGCAAAGACCTATTTCCAAATAAGGTCACATTGATAAATACCAGGAGAGAGGGCTTACATATATCTTTTTGAGGGCCACAATTCAGGCTACTACATGGATGTTCCCTTCCTTTCCCCTAGCTTTATGTGTAATTCAACAAGGATTCTCTTTTAGTATTACCCCTCTGAGAATGATGGTCCACAAATGGGGATGGTGAAACTTAAAAGGTAAAGAAGTAGATAAGATGTAAATTCCTATCAGAGTCCATCAGTCATATTTCATATTCAAAGGAGCTGTATCTAATCTTGGTTGCCTTTTTGATTTTTAAAAATATTGGTACGGTAAATAAATACACAGATTAAAATTTTACTTCTGAATTTAAATGTACAAATCACACGAAGTATAGGTAAACTTTCAGTTTGGAAGTGTTCAAAAATTAAAACCATCTTGGCAAAACTATTTTTTTCACCAACAAAATGATCAAAGACAAAAAAGAAGAAAGACAATCTGTTGAGTTATATAATCTTCCTCTCTCATACATTAGCATTGGTGTTTAAATTATGACCAACTTTCTAAAAAGCATTTGATAATACATTGAGAGTATTAAAATAGAAATCTATCCTGCTGATATGACCCCAAACTTCCACAGAGGCACAAGTATTACAGTCTGAATATAGTGGTGAAAATATAGAAACAACTTAAATATTAAAAAAAAAGACAGAAACTGGTTATGTAACTTAAACTATGACCCTATGACTGTCATGCTATTATGCAGGCAGAAATTTTGTTTGTGGAGTCATTTCAAAGTATAAATGACTTTAGAATTTTGTGATTTAAAATATATCCTAATATGAAATATAAAAACAGTAATTATGTCTAACAAATACAGAGAAAAATATTCATAATCCCATGTTCAGAAGTAATACTGTTAAGACAGGAGAGAACTGAGAGGCTAAGTGAGAATTGTGACCCTTGTTTCAGCATGCAAATGGATCACTGTGGTCTAAAAGCACATCTGAAGAGTGGACATTAACTCCCTCAGCATTCAAGTGTTTTCTTCTGAAGTTCTGGAAGCATGGTCCTTTATCATTGACCCACCTTGTTTTAACTTTGCGTTTATTTCTTCTAAAAGTCTGGGTAGTCTGAACCTCTGTCAACCTGAGCAAGGCCATCAAGGCAGGTGTTATTTTTGTTTACTTTCTTTTGAATATATATGTCAAATGAACTCATGTTAGAAAATTTGGGAAGCATGCACATTTATAAAGAAGCAGAGGAAAGACATTTTGATCCTCCCAATTCATAGACAAGCAATGTTATAATTTTGCAGATGTTTTGTTCTTACTGTTTTTTAATACCAAGATTACTTTCTAAACTATTAACGCCCTGCTATTTCTATTTAATATTATGGACTAAAAATTTTCCTGACTTATATATGCATAACAATTTTGCCATACTATCATCTAAATAATTTCCAAAGAGGTTAAAATTTTAAATTTCAAAAATCAATAAAAATCATAGTTACAGGCATTTTGACATGAACATTTAATAAATATGTCTACTTAGATAAAACAAATAAATAAAATAAATAGTTAAATAGCATAGAGTGCGCATATAAAGATGTTTATCTCTATGGTACTTACAACTAGAGAATGTTTGAAAATATCGTACTAAATGTCCGTAAATGCATAGTACTTAATGAACTACTTATACTCTACTTAGTGCTACCCATAGCCCAGGAAGGCTGTGAATGTGGCCCAGCACAAAAACATAAAAAACATAAACTTAGTTGAAACATTATGAGACTTTTTTTGGTGAATTTTTTGTGGAACTTGATTGCATAGTTCTGCAATGTGAACTTTGTAGACAACATGTCCTATGTTAATGTCACATAAAATAAACATATTCTATGCTCTTGCTATTTGTATGCATACGTGACTTCAGTGTCACCCTGGTGTATGATTCCAGAGTACATTATTGGTCAACTTCAGTCCAGTTGACACTATCAGACAGTTCACGTGCTTGTGGTGACTTGGAGAGGCAGCTATTGTCAATAATATTTCAACTTACCATTACAATATTAGGCATTTAATGCTATTTAGAAGTCAGCTAAGTATTCTTTTTTTATTATTAAGGACACTTCCACACCTTGACAGTGCCTCACACATTGCTGACCACACTTTACAGTTGGCCCTCCATTTGCCTCAGAGCTGCAGTTGAGATGTGAAAGGCCCTATCTTTTCTGTTTTCCTGTCATTAAGTTAGGCAGTTAGACATGGGCAGGGAAGATGGTGGATGCCATGAGGCCATTTTGGATTGGCTTGAGTCAGTCTAACTTGGGCGATTATGGGAACCATGACTTTGCAGATGCCAGACCTTGCTGGTGGATTGTTTGAGAGAGCTTGTCATTTGGGGACACAGATTAATGTCCCAGGGACTTTCTAACATAGACTGATAGACATGAGTTGTTATGGGAACATGCTATGGGAACAGAGTTGATCAAGACCCTGGGAATTTCTAAGAAGTACCTGAAACCCCTCAAAAGTTGTGTATTAAATCCATCACTGCACTCTACATGATGCCTACAGTAGCTAGGATATGGCTTCTTTGCTGTACAAATGGATAAAATAAAATTTTCTTTTCTTGCTAAAATTCTACTTGCTCTTATTTTTTTATTTTTATTTTCTTTTTTTTTGAGACAGAGCCTCAAGCTGTCACCCTGGGTAGAGTGTCGTGGCATCACAGCTCACAGCAACCCCTAATTCCTGGGCTCAAGCGAGTCTCCTGACTCTGCCTTCCAAGTAGCTGGGACTACAGGCGCCCACCACAATTCCCAGCCATTTTTTCGTTGCAGCCGTCATTGTTGTTTGGTGGGCCCAGGCTGGATTCGAACCCGCCAGCTCAGGTCTACGTGGCTGGTGTCTTAGCCGATTGAGCCACAGGTGCTGAGCCTCTTGTTTTCTTTATTTTGGTGACTACTTTGAGCCATCACCCTATTGCCCTAATAGTGTTAATTAATTTTCATAGTAAAAGTAAATATACTCCCTTATCAATTATTATTATTTTTTGATCTCAGTATGGCTTCTACAATGTTTCAAAAGGAAACAGAAGCACATAAAAGAAAAATTACGGATGAAGGATGTTGGGTACTAGCCCCAACAATGCTATGGGTTCCCTCCCAGTGGCATGGTCGAAATGAAAGGATGAAGAAAAATGAAAATACAAGAGACAATGAGAAAGTTTAAGGGTTAGCTGGGCCAAGAGTCTCATTCCCTTCTTCACGAGGCTTAACACACATTTAGTATCTTGTTCCAGGCTGGCTCTGTTTTTATTTCATACACCTTATTTTGATCATAAATCCCATTAGGGAAATGCAAACAATCATGTTGTTGGTTCTTACTGCACTTGCATTTTTCTAAATAAACTATTTAACTATGTTAATTGCATGGATTTACTTTTTACTTTTATTGCTCTAAGGTATTTATGATCTTTAACATGAGAAAGTACGGAGCAGTGGAAAGCAGTCCAAGAGCAGGATGTCAGAGAAGACCCCAATTAGGCCACACAGACAAATCACCAGAGTGACAATTAATACTCAAGAAGCTTGTTGAGCAGAAAGAAGCTTCTGGTCATAGCGAGGTGACAGAAGAAAAGAGATATTTTATCTCCTTGTCTAGTCCAGAGCAAATCTTGCCATCTTGAACAAGGTTTAAACATTCTGTATACTTTAACTTTCCAAAAGCAGTTCCTCTCTAAGAGAAAACAACCCAGCTCCTCCAGGCAAGTATCACCTAGTTAGAGACCTCTGTGGCTGCAAAGTCGCGCTGTGGGAGGGTGAAGTTTTAGCAACACACCTCTGGAGTTTTAAAGGCACCAAGCCTCCAGCAATGTGTGTTGTGTTGGATTCAGGATTTTCCACATCCACTTCTCTCCTGTTTCTGTTTTCCTTTGCCCATTCTCTGCATTTTCTTAATTAAATTTCGAACCTACTTATAACTAATACTTGAATATTGGTTTTCCGCTTATTAAATAATTATTACTAGCAATGCAAGCACATCAAGATTACTTCTCTTAGGGACTCCCATATGCACCTACAGAAGGACTATTGCTCAATGAAACGTGAACAGATGACTACCTTTTTGTCAAGGCAAATAGCAAGGAACTCTGCCTAATCTGTAGGGAATTTGTGCAAGTTTTCAAAGATGATCACTTAAAACGGCATTATATGCAAAACATGCTGCCAAATTCAATATGTATGAAGAAATGTGTCATACAAAATAGCGGAACTGACCAAAATTCTGTCCTCCCCCAAAAAAAGTTTTTAAAAGTTGCAACTAAGACAGATTCCATTGTAAAAGCTAGTTTTGTGGCAGCATCTCTAGTAGCAAAAATATAAAAATCATTTGCTGCTCATGAGTTTCTTAAGCAATGTATAGAAACATGGCAGATATAATTTTCCCTGAAAAAAAAGGCACATGTCTAAAATCAGTTTGTCTCAGCAGATTATACCCAGCCACAATGAAGGAACTGGAAAAGCTATCTAATGATGTGTGGAGAGTAAAGCTGCTATTTTTAAATTTTTTATGGCCTTGGCGATAGATCATAACACCCATACTACAAACATGCTCAACTTGCCATTTTTATTAGAGGTATTGATGATGAATGTAATGTCACTGAAGAAATGGCTTCTTTAGTGTCATTAAAAGACACAACTAAATCAAGAGACATATACGCAGCAGTTAAAAACTATGTTAAAGTGATTTTCTTTGTCCACTGTTAACCAGTTGGGTATAGTTACTGTTGGTGTCCTAGTGATGATAGGTAAGAGAGAAGGACTTGTAAAACTAATAGAAGTTGATGCATTGCTACCCAAAACTCACATTTGATGATATATCGTTGCATACATCAAAAATGTTTTTGTGCAAAAGGCTAACAAACGGATAGCATCATGCAAATTTTCATCAAGACCGTGAATTTTGTAAGGGCCAAGGGATTGAATCATTGCCACTTTCAAGAATTCCATAAAAGTATTGATGCTGACTGTGTTAACATCATTTACTTTTCAGAAGTACAATGACTAAGTTGAGGCTGAATATTGACAAGATATTAAGATTTGAGCATATCATCAAGTAGTTTATGGTATCAAAAACCAAATTTGTGCCAGAGCTTGACAATAAAGACTAGCTTATGAAGTTAGCATTTTTAGTGGTTAACTGCTCATGTATGTGAGTTAAACACCTGTCTCCAATGAAAAACAATTTATCAATACAATGTTTCAAACTATAACAGCATTCCAATTGAAACCAAAATTATGGCAAGCTCAAATTAAAGCAAACAGCTTTGACAGGTTGGTTGAAGATAGTCCTGTGAACAGCAGAAAATATCCAGCCTTGCGTTTTGATTTGATACAAGAATATGAAAACTAATTTCAAGATTTCTGGGGAAAAGTTGATATTTGGTGCACTTGCAACTCCATTTTCAGTTTCCATAAATACGTTGCTTGCTAATTTTCAAATAAAACACTTTAACCAGAAATGTGACATTCAACTTAAAATTTGATCATGTGTCTTTACTAGACTTTTATTTTTTTATTTTTTTTTATTAAATCATAGCTGCGTATAGACTTTTATGGGTCCTGTCTTTCTAGCAACAAACATCCCTGGTTTCACAATCACACCTATTCATGCCACTGCTTTTTGCCAGAACCTACATTTGTGAGCAACTATTTTCAAGAATGAAGCATATTAAGAGTTAAATTAGAAACAAAATATCAGATGAGCACCTTGAGAACTTGCTGTGCATTGCAACGACTTCCATTGAACCACATACTGATGCATTAGTTTTGCAATTACAATGTCAAATAGGTTCTTTTAGGTTACTCACTTTTTTTTACTTTTATAAGAAAAATATCAGGAAAAAAACACATTTTATTACTTAGAGCACATTTTCTATATTAGTGATTGTAAATTTGGGACCTGCTTGATGACTCAATAGAGTTTCTGAATGGGCTGCTACATAATTAGGGTTATTTTGTGAGGACTATTTTGCTTATCTGTGGTGGTGTATATCATGAAAATTATGTATGCATTTTTTTTTTTTTGTCATCCGCTCCCTTTAGTGTTTGTGTATTGAATGTGTGGCCCAAGACAACTCTTCTTCTAATGTGGCGTCAAGAAGCCAAAAGCTTGGACACCCTGGGCTACATGTAATAAAAGATACTGTGCATAAGTTTATATTGGCAATGACAATACTCAGAATATATAGTTACCTGAAAGATTCTCATTGAAAAAGCAGCATATATGAGTTTGTTCTTACTCTAAAATATGAGTTTAAAATGTACATGTATTAATCAAACGATAATCTCTTCAGCTCTAAGTGATTATTACCTTGTTCTAGGTGGCATCTCAGTTCCAATCTCTCATTCTACTTTTGGACTTGCCAGATTTACTTCAATGGTGATGACCTTTTCCCTTCCTCCAGTTTTCCTTTTCAGAACGATCCTGTTAGGCATATTTGTGTTAGCCCACATTCACCATTGTCAGCACATCAGGCTGTTTGCTTATTTGCCTGGCACACCTTCTAGGCTTGCTTCAACTTGTGTAGAGAAATTTTAAGAATTTAATTATTTCAAGAGAATTGATTAAAGGGATTGAGCCAATTCTTAGTTATCATTATCAAAGTAACTCATAACATATTGCGTGTAATTTAATCAGGAAAATATTGCAGCAATCATCTACAATTCTACCTGAATGCCCAAATAAGCTAAATGTTTCAATTCAATGGTCTGTAACATTCATTCTGTGTTTTGGAAACTTTCCCTTCCTGAAATTAGAGAACTAGTTTATGAGACAATTGATTAAATTCACTAGGAACACATGTTATTTTAAAGACTCTTTCAATTTTACTTTCAATCATGAGGCTAATCAGTATAGAGGGGATCTTTTGAAGCTTTGTGTTAATGTAATTTATTTGACAAATTAAACTTTATAGGGTACAAAAAAACCCAGAAGCATTACTCTTTTAATCTCTGAATTTCCTTCTCTTTCTCTCAATATACCCAATAGCTTTTCTAATCCTTTTTTAATCAAGGACAAATTTCATTTTTTAGGTTTTAAAAACTCAACTCAATCTTATATTAGAGCTCAGTCACTCATTCAGCCCAAGGCTTCTTGTCTTTCAGAGACTGGCTCCGAATATAGAAGATAAAGGATTTGTGATAGTCCTTTTTTTTTAACTTTCATCACTGGGTTGTTCCAGTTGTTCATTATTTACTGTACTGTCCATGGATTATTGGTGACTTATGAGGAATGGCCTCTTGAAATGAAGTGACAGGTAGAAAGAGAAAAGGTCTTATTTTATGACTGCATTTGTAATCTGGTATAGACATATTTTAGGTGAGGGTGACCCAAAATTCTCTCTCTGCCATTTTTGTCAAGGCCCTTTTAATGGTTTTCCTGCAGGAAAAATATTGCAGCAATTATCAATAGCTATTAAAACCACTACCCAATGATTAATGGATAATTTATGATGAGTTGATCAATCTATCAATATCTAAACTACTGATCAATCTTAATATTGCAATAATTACAAAAAATGAAAGCATTATATGCCTTTTGATATTCTAGAATAGAAAATACACAGTATCATCTACGTAGCAGCCTTGAAATTTGGACTTGGATTTAATCCAGCTTTTAACTCTTAGTTCATTTTTTTTTTCCATTAGAACCTCAATAACCGTAAAATGTACCATTTTGGCACACACACAAATGTATTATTTTATTATGGTCATTGTGCTAAATCTTTTCTTAGAATATAAATTATGATTTAGTACATCATGTTTTTAATACTAGGACTCTGCATTTTAGGTGATCTTAAGGTATTTCTAATGCATTTATGTAATGGACCTAATTTTGGGAAATGTACCTTTAAGCATTCTCTATTAAATTAATTGTATTTACTACATTATCCTTCATTTCCTCTGTTACATTTTTCCTACTTGAATTTAATCATCCTGTTTTAATCCTTACCTCAGCATGTTTTCATCTTTATAGTACCCAAATACTAGAACACTCAGAGCTGCTTTCAGGTGATATTTCTTTGTGAGCATTTAGAGTTAGACCATCATCAATCTGCTCTTTAATATAATGCTTTTAAATAAATATTGTAATATTCTGCTGCCTTCTAAATCAAGTCAAACTACAGATTTGGGTAAAATGTGTATTTGATGTTCACTATTAATTTTGACTTTCATCCCAAATGATGGTTCTTTATATTTCACTTTTCTTTAGAATATTTGAATTTCACATTATTGGTCTCCTGAGGCATAAGTGTACAGTTTTTCAAGATATGTAAGTTTTAGAGGGCTCAGGATCTATAGAGAAAGAATTGTTTCCTATTGTTGGTTATACAGATCACGTGAAAAGTGTATACAGTTCCTATTTTATAAAAATGTTTGTTTTACTTTTTTTTTCTTCAATTGACAATCAGTATTTAATGACTTGATTAATCAAAATAACACACCAACTGCTGATACTCTTAAAGGCTTTGCTATTTTATTTTAAAATTCTTTAATGTTGGCTCGGTGCCTGTGGTCAACCGGCTGGGGTGCCAGCCACGTACACCTGAGCTGGCGGGTTCGAATCCAGCCCGGGCCCACCAAACAACAATGATGGCTGCAACCAAAAAAAAAAAAAAAAATGGCCGGGCATTGTGGCATGCGCCTGTAGTCCCAGCTATTTGGGAGACAGAGGCAGGAGACTCACTTGAGCCCAGGAATTGGAGGTTGCTGTGAGCTGTGATGCCACAGCACTCTATCCAGGGTGACAGCTTGAGGCTCTGTCTCAAAAAAAAAAAAAAGAAAAATTCTTTAATGCATTTTTACATTTAATATTTGAAACTCAGTGAATAGGACAAACCCATAGGTATTTAGAAGAATTCATTTTAAATAACTTAAAAGTGTCTCACTAAAATACTTAACATTTACTATATATTCATTATTAATTTTATTAGATTAAGATCAGAAGTTTTACTTTAACATTTTTTTTTAGTCAAGATAAGTTGTACTTTATCTATACAATTACAAAAGCTCACAGAGTAGTTGAGCCGCAGTCCTGATCTGAGAAATTGCTAGCATTAATATTATCCTTATAGGGAATTTTTAGTAATCTTTGATTTATTGAATAATGAATGAACATTTGAACATATGAAAATTAAACTGGCTTTATATCTTATGGCACTTGATACCAATGAAACCCTCTTGACTTTCTAAGAGATTTTTAACCAATTAGCTTGTTTTCTATCTGTAATTATTTAGGTTGTGGAATTTGAGAAAGAATAATTATTACTGAAATTAGTTTGCTGAGGTTGAGGCACTTCTATATCATATAAATGTCTACATTAAGAATATTTCTTGCTTAACTTATTCTCTTCTTGATATTTGAATCTGGATTGTAGTTCTTTTTATAATTTCCTCTTATGCATCTAGTCTTCAAAATTACACTTTAATGATACTGGAAGTCATCTTATAAACCAGGCACAACAGTACTCTTTTAAAATAACCTTTCCTTTACACAACTTATCCCTATGGATAGCAACTGAAACTCATGCATAGGAAGCTGCAAAACTCTGTAGATTGTTTGGTAAATAATTGTGACTTTCTCAACAAACTATATGGACAAGAAACAAATATTTGAAATTGTATTATTTTAGATGTCTTATGTTTTCCCTATATGTATTCTTGTTAACATGAAGGGATAACGAAACAAACAGCAGAATGTAGCCTGTGTGCACGTCTGACACAGTTGGTGCTCAGTAAATGTGTGTTGTATGATTCATTACTACTGTTATCAAGAATGACTATGAGGGTAAACACTGATCCTTTCAACATATTTACTACTTGTGTAACATAATTCATGTATTTATTCATTCATCATGTGTTCATTGATACTTACTGTGAGCTACAGCACTGTCAAAATGTTAGTGAATCAAGAAGATAAACTTTCCACTACTTGGCACCTCCAATTTTAAATTTCTATAAACCCTGCCCTGATGGAACTGAGGTTTTAAGACATTACCCTTAGATATTACCCTTAGGAATGCAATTTACATTTTAATAAAGTTATCTGTAGTAATTAATTGTTAGGCTAACCTGTGCTGGCCATTGTAATATTAATTTAATATGTAGCCCATTCTATAAATCTTTTCAAATAATATTTTTCCACTTAATGATAGTTTATTTCCATTTCTTTTATGAATTTTGGGAGAAAACATTCTTAGTTCCTATAATTCTGATTTGACAAGATAACTTGAGGGGTCTTTTCCATTTAAATTGGAGCCTAACAGCAAAGTAAAGTTTAGTGACCTCTGGTTTCTGCCACATGAGTTATAGTCTGATTTCAATTAACATGCCTAGAAATATTTATTATGTAACTCCTGGGACACAGTTTGTTTAATATTCTTTGTTCATTACAAACGAGAGGTCTTAGGATGGTTTGTTTAGTCAAAATATTTTGTATGTCTCTTCAGTGAATGTAGATCCTTTTAGTGGTGCCTGGATTAAAAAAGTATATTTGTGAGCCACTTCCCACCAAATACACCCATGGATATAATGACCTATATAATCTCCTGTGAGAAACATATCAGAGGTTCTGTGTTTTAGATTTAAGTCTTTTATCCATTGCAAATTAATCTTTGTAAGTTGTGAGAAGTTCAGGTCCAGTTTCAGTCTTTTTTCATGTGACTAATTCTTCTCGGCACCATTTATTAAATAGAGATTCTTTCCCCCAGTATATGCTTTTATTTCCTTTATCAAAGATCAGAGGGTGATATGAGGCTGGTTCATCTCTAGGTTCTCTATTCTGTTCCGTATATCTATGTCTCTATTTTTCTGCCACTGCCATGCTATTTTGATCAATATAGACTAGTCGCATAACCTGAAGTCTGGTGACATGATGCCTCCAGATTTGTTCTTATTTTGTAGAATTGTGTTGGCTATTCTGGTAGTTTTCCTGAATGTATAAGTATTTTTCAGTTTCCATATAAAAGAGAGAACAATTTTTTTCAAAATCTTAAAATCCCAGGTAGTCAATACTAGTTTGAAATGAGTGGATTAATCTCTACAGGTCCACATGACAGAAAAACTCAATTAAATTCCAGAAGTGTGTGTGGGGGTAGTTTGGTAAATTCCTACCCCGTGGGTACAATGCATGGGCCTATAGCACACTTCCTGGATGAAGGAAACAGCCACATCTTGGATTTTATCTTACAAATGCAAACAGCATGACCTAAACATATGTACCCTCATATTAATCTAAAATTTTTTAAAAAGTAGTGCTCTGGTTCGATGAACAATTTATTTCTTGCTATTGGCATGTATACATTTAGACACATTATGCATTTTTTCTTGCTTTAAATGCAGCAGGTATAGAAATATATTGAATTCAAAATTAACTTACTGTTTTTCTCCATTATTTTTCTTCTGAGACTCTATTCTTTTTAGAATTTTATTTATATATATATAATTCCTATATATCACTTATTATTAAATATTCCTGTTGATGTCTAATAAAAGTCTTTCCATCTCATCTTTCAGCTCACCAATTCACTCTTTGACTGGATTCAATTGGGCTATGCATTCTTTTATTCCAACTCTGTTTTTAGATTACTGTTTAAAAAAGTTCTTCTGTTTTAATAATAGTTATTAAGCCTATTTTAAAATTATGATCTTTTGATAATTCTGATACATGTCATATATATAGTTCATGTTTTGTTTTTGTTTGTTAAATAGAGCTTGTCATCCTCTGTCTATAAATCTGTTTTTCCCTGGGAGAATTCGGCTGTAATTTCATAATATACATTAAGGAAAGTTTGAAGGTCAAGCCCTTCTCGTTTGCACTCCTACCCATGAGTTTAAGGAAGAGAGGCAGAGAGGCTCTCCTAAATGAAGAGCCTCAGAGGACATTAAAACATTGTTCATTGCCCATGTATATTGACCATGTCAGAAATTCACTTCTAAATCCTTTATTGATGAGGGATTCTTATGAAGCAGTAGTACCATTCAGAGACAATCTCTTCAAGATATAGTCAACAAGCCTTGGAGGGTGACAAGCAAAAAGGCAGACGAACATACACACGTCTCAGAGATGTTTTCTTTATCTATTTTAATCAGCTTCTTTCATCAGGAAAAATTTTACCTGTTGTAATATTAGACCAAGGATATGCTTCAGCCTGCAAAAAAGTCCCTGCTCCTCCTACAAAGAGGCAGGTTTCAATCTTTCCACGTCAATGAAGGGGAGAGAAAAGAATGGAAATTAAAAATTTTTCCTTGTTATGGATTGGATATTTGCATCCAACAACAATGCATACGTTGAAGCCTGAACCATCAATAAGTCAATATTTGGAGATAGGCCCATTACAACAGAAGTAAATAAGGTTAAATGAAGTCATAAGGGCTGGGTCTTCATCAGATAGCATTAGTGTCCTAAGAAGCTATGATATCTCTCTTTCTCTCTCTCTCTCTCTCTCTCTCTCTCTCTCTGTCTTTCCACAGCCACAAAGATAAGAGGTCACATGAGCACACCATAAGAAGAGGGCCATCTGTAAGCCAAGAAGAAAATCCTCACCAGGAATTAAAACAGCAGGCACTTCGATCTTGGACTTCCCAGCCTCTAAAACAGTGATACATGAGTTTAAGTAACCTAGTCCGTGGCATTTTGTTATGGAAGCTCAGGATGATATGTATATTCCCCTACCTGTCTTCCCCCCCACTACCACCAACACCATCCTCCTCAGCCTTTGATCTTCACAGTGGCTTTTTATTTTTTTATGTTCCTTTCTCAAATTTGTGCTTTCATTTATAGCAAGCAGCTGTAGCCACAGAGGCTAGTTCTCTGTCTTGTGTCCTTTGCTTTCAAAGCAACGGTGCCCTTTGCTTTCTTCATGTGCAAAATGGTGAAGATCATATGGTCCTAATAAATTATTGAGTATAGTGATTAAATATGCTTTCGTTCCTGTCAGAAGCAAACATTTCAGCAACCCATGGATTGCAGAACACTATTAAAAGCTCTGGCCAGCATGACTTTTGTACTTGTTATTATCCTGATTAGGAGGTAGTTGGTTTTTATTTTTCTTCCTGAGAAAAGCAATCCTATTTAAGAACTATCTGTGAAAAACACTCTGAAAAGTATAAATTATTCTTCAAGTGCTGTGTGCACAAAGCAACAATTTAACTTTTATAAAACATAATTGCTACAAATGCAATTGTGAAATGAAAAGCTGTAATTTGAAATAGTAAATTCCTATGTATCATTTGAGGATCAAAATGGGCCATAACACTTTGTCATTTATATGGGAAATATTTTACTCTTCTAGATTTCTAATTCATAACGCCTTGTTTGATTGTCACTTGGTGAGAAATATTCTGTTTTAATTTTCCAGGCCACATTTTCACTTTTGTCTGTCCTTAGGCACACATCAATGTACTCTTTTCATATAATGCTCTCTTTGGATTGCAAATATATGAGTACGTCTTTGGAGTCGTGGGATGTAAGTACTTTTTTTTTTTGAGACAGAGTCTTACTTTGTCACCCTTGATAGAGTGCCATGGCATCACAGCTCACAGGAACCTCAAACTCTTGGGCTTAAGCAATTCTCTTGCCTCAGCCTCCCAAAGTAGCTGGGACTACAGGCACCCGCCGGAACACCCAGCTATTTTTAGAGATGAAGTCTTGCTCTGGCTCAAGCTGGTCTTGAACCTGTAAGTGCAGGCAATCCACCCACCTCAGGCTTCCAAGTGCTGGATTACAGGCAGGAGTCACCGTGCCTGGCCGTGATGTAAGTATTTAAGCCAATATTATTCAGAATAGACTTTCTTACCATTTGGATATAAAAAAAATGATATGTTAAGGATAGTATTTAAGGTGATACCAATAATCATAATTACTATTATATATACTAAAAAATAATCATTGACGAGTTCCTGTGTCTCTCCCACTGTTTTTTTGTCTGTATGTTGAATATAAAAGTGTGTGTTGTGGAGTCTTTCTTTCCAAATGTTAAGACCAAGGCAAATTTATGTGGTAGGAAATAAAATGTATAAAAATTATACCACATAATAATTATTTAGACATTAACCAAAAATTGGACATATTGAAATTAGGCTCAGAAAATAGCTAAAATACAAAAGATGTATGCTCATTTTCTAGGCAAAGAAGTTGGGTGAGAAATTCTTTACAGAAGACTGGTAACTGTAACATAGAATGTTATGTGCTAAAGGGGGAGAAGAGTGAAGAGATGAATGAGAGAGAGAGTGAAGGAGGGAAGGAATTGGGTATGAAATGAAAGAAGGAAAGAAGGAAAAAAAGAAGAGAGGAAAGAAGAAAGGCAGGGGAAAGAGAAAAAAAGGCAGAACGGAAGAAGGCAGGCAGGAAGGAAGGAACAAAAGAAGGAAGGAGAAAAAAAGCACACGGAGTGCTGGGAACACTGGGAAATTTCATTTGTAGAGATGATAATGTATATATTGTGATGGAAAGATTCCTCTGCATGGAAGAGGAGCTATAGAGATGGTGTCTTAGGGATAGGGTTGAGGACAAATATAATAAATTATGCAAATCCTAGCCAGGCTATGGTGCACTCTAGTGGTTTAATGGCACATACTGGTGAATGACATTTGTGATTCTATTCTACACCTAATTGAGATATAGTAAAGGACAGAGTAGGAAGTGCAATTCAAGCAGCAGGCTGAGAAAATTATTCTGAACATTGGGTCAATTTACAGCACCCACCCACTACATATCTCAGTTTCCAGCTTCAAGAATGAGCCTACTGGCTTGGCACCTATGGCTCAAGTGGCTAAGTTGCCAGCCACAAACACCTGAGCTGGCGGGTTCAAATCCAGCCCAGGCCCGCCAAACCGCAATGACGGCTGCAACCAAAAAATGGCCGGGCGTTGTGGCGGGTGCCTGTAGTCACAGCTACATGGGAGGCAGAGACAAGAGACTCGCTTGAGCCCAGGAATTGGAGCTGTGATGCCACGGCACTCTATCCAGGGTGACAGCTTGAGGCTCTGTCTCAAAAAAAGAGAATAAGCCAACCATTTTGCAAATGAAAATATGATGTGCACACTTAACTAACCTCTGAAATACATGAACACTAATGTTACTTTAAGTCTTTTACATATATTTGTTCAATCAAGGAAAAATCATGATAACCAAAGACAAATTTATTTTAACAGATAGACCGATACATACAATTTAAAAATGCTATTCAATTTAATACCTACCTCAGAGAGTGTTTATAAGGATTATATATATTGATGCCAAAAGGGAATTGAAATTTTGCCTAACGTGTAGTGCTTAAAATCTTAACATATAATTTCCCTAAACATCTCTTTCACACTTAAAATCTTGAAGTTCTTAAAAACTGATACTATTTAGCTCCTTTGTCTTTTAGAACCTAACCTCATGTTCAGAAACAAAGATTCACTCTCTCTGAGAGCAGCAACACTTGTGTAAGGATCAGGAAGACCAGGTCTTTAACTGCTTCCTTGAATTTTCTGCTCTCCTCCCCCCACACCTAATGACTGGCAGACTCAAACTCACAGTGGGTGTGATTTCTCAGACCTGAAAATTATCTTCCTCTGAAGAGTCATTTTTGGCTTTTCTGGCAAAACCAGTTTTAATCCATGAGAGTCTCTTCTGGTCTTCAAACAAGGTTAGCTTTTTAAATTTCTCAGTCTCAGAATCGATCACATTTGGTTCCTTTCCGGGGTGACTGAGAGAGCTGGGGTTGTCCCTGTTTCTTTGCGTGGGCTTAACTCCTGCACACACCAGAGGAATGTAACTATGTTTTCTCCAGTCCTGGAAGAATGGATTAGGCCCAGTCACGCCCCTCTGTGTTACCACTCTGCAAACAATGCACAAGTTTTCCTTGTCAATTACTTCCTAACTTTTATCCCCCTCGTCAATCACAAGTTCAAAAACTGATGTAAGCTATTCATTCATACTTTTCAGAGTATACTCTCTGAAGGATTTCCAGCTGCATGTTTGTATGGGACACTGCCTAGATTACTACAAATCCCTGATATCACCTTTGTAGCTCCAAGTCCCTACCTGTCACTGCTGTGTCTATTAACTCCCAAGCCTACTGGTTCACACTACAGGAGCTTTGCTTAGATCTCCCCTCTACCAGCAATCATCTCCATCCGTCCTACACTCACAAATATTCCATTTGTAGTTAGGAGTGTCGCTAGGTAACTAGCTTGCTAGCTAAACAAAGAGATATCTAAACCTGCCTTTAACATGTCTTTACTGTGGGCATAATGTACAAGTTTTGCTTTCGGTAATATAATGTTTGATACCATGCCAATAGATAAAAATCTACGTTCTCAATTTCTTCATTGAGGCATATTAGTTAATGTGCTTCTACATTTATGTGATTTTAGATAATCTATTATGTTGGGAATTGGCTTTCAATGTTACTCTCTCTCTCTCTTTTTTTTTTTTTTGTAGAGACAGAGTCTCACTTTATAGCCCTTGGTAGAGTGCTGTGGCATCACACAGCTTCCAGCAACCTCCAACTCCTGGGCTTAGGCGATTCTCTTGCCTGAGCCTCCCGAGTAGCTGGGACTACAG
>CAUYRH010153347.1:0-16757 GCA_963574655.1 Perodicticus potto | reverse complement strand
TACATCCATCTGAGGAAATCAATTGCTCCAAAATCCCAGCCTTCCTTGATTCAAAGAGCAGCAACTTCAGACATAGTTCACATTTCTTGGAGTGAGAAGTTTAATTTAAAGCCAGATGGGGTTGTGTCCCATGAGAACTCTGGCAAGAACTTCCAGGAGGGTAATTGGTAATTGGTACCTCCAGGGAGGTCACCCTCAGTCTAAGAAGCCAGTGGCTATGCCCACTTGGTCTCCAAGCTTCAGCCTTTCATGGTCAGATTTGGTACTTTCATTTTAGTACCCACAAACACAACCCAGAAGCTGATATTCAGTGAGTGCATCAGCGGGCAGCAGGGCTACATAGACCATCTTTCTTGGGTAACTCTCTTCCTTCTCTGCTAACTGGAATGTGTCTTTGTGGAATCTTTCCCAAAGAGGTAATGATTTACAGAAACATAAGCTATTGGGACCAGTTTATAAGGTTTTCCTGACTGTATCTGATTATCCAAAGTGGAGCTCCTGTAAGGAATTCTAGTTGGTTGGGCCAGTGGAGAAAACTAGAGGTATGTGCACACCGAGTCACTCATTTCATTGTGGCTAAAATACTTGACCATTTACTTACCTAGTCATTTCTGTTTTGTTTTTTTTTTTAATACATGTATTTTATTATTCTTCATTACATTATTTCCCCCCCAGCACCCGTCCGTGATAAGACAGAATTGATTTACAGAAAAGAATACAGAAAACACCAAAGCTCTGGTTTTGATCTAAATTGAGTTCAGAAGTTGTGACAGAAACTGTACTGGGTTTTTGCTCTCTCTTTGGTAGCAGTTTTTCTCTCCTTCAGATAAAGGTAGTATCCCCGTGTGCCTTTAATAAGTTTATTAAAATAGCAAAAAATACATATTTGCTAAATTATTGCAAATTATAAAGCATGTGCCAATATAAGGAAATGTCTTTATACATGTTGTTCTTCTTCATAAGCATTTCATTTTTCAGACATTGTATTATTTAATTGTTCCTGCTGCAACAATTGAATTCATTAAATATTATGCCACATAGATTAAATACCATTGTGGTCTTTTAATTGTGAGTTTTGATAATTATTTATACTAACACTTTTCCTTCTCAAAATTGTAAGAAAGAAAAAAATCTCAAATACTATTGTATCCAGCTCATAATTCTCTTAACTTTAAAATTTTAAACTTGCACATCCCATAGATTTCCTATCACAAAAGTGTCTAATATGGAATTTAGAAACTTTTCTTTCAATTCTGCTCTCATGTCAGAGAATGTCTCAATTATCTAAAAGATTTTTTTTTTTGTTTTTTATTATTGTTGGGGATTCATTGAGGGTACGAGAAACCAGGTTACACTGATTGCCTTTGTTAGGTAAAGTCCCTCTTACGATTGTGTCTTGCCCCCAAAAGTTGTGTCACACATGGAGACCCCACCCTCCTCTCTCCGTCCCTCTCTCTCTCTGTGCTCTCCCCTTCCCCCAGCCCCCACAGTGTACTAGGTCATTAAAAGGTCCTCATATCAAAATTGAATACACAGGATTCATGCTTCTCGTAAAAGATTCTTAAATTCCTGGATTTCAACCATGAACCTCTCTTTTCTTGTTTCTCATATGTATTTGTTTTTCAGGCCTACCCTGTATATCTGTGTAATATTGCTCCATTCCATCTACTAATCTCCTTCCTGCTACCATAAATTAAATTTTGAGCTCCTCATATCTTGGTAATTTTCTCCTACAACATCCATTAAAACTTCTAATCTCCCCCCCACCCCCCAAGCAGCTATTACCAGGCTCTTTTAAACTGCAAATCTGATTGCATTGCCACTGCTTGTCCTCCAGGATTTATTTCTCACCTCGACATGTTGTGCTGGGTTCTTGCATGCAGGCATCCCCTCCCTGCTCCCATCCTTTGGTGGTGACAGTGCTCTACGCTAGTGCTTTCTGAAATTCTCTTGTTTTCTGCTTTCACATTTTTCTAATACTATTCTTAGGAATTGCAGTTGAATAATTCTATGAATATAAGAAAAAATTAGTAGGCTATTTATGCAAGTTGAGGCAGTCTTAGCCAACAGAGAAGTGAAGCGATATGGCTGCTTATGGAGATATGTAAATTCACCTTCAACACATATGTGTACGTGCAAACACAAACCCCTCATCCCAGCCAATGGAATCAGTTTCAAGTGATGTCTCATCTTCCATTTGATTCTGTAATGCTGGAGCAGTGTTGCTCACGGCAGCCTTTGATGAGACATTCTCCACTATTCTATCTGTGCATACCATTCTGTGCAGACCTGTCTTTGGAGATTGCTAAAAATTTTCCTTTTCTCTGTCTTCCAAAGCTTGAGGTATCACTATGAATAAGAGTGATTATTTCTTTTCTCATAATAGGAGAAATACTTTGTATCAATCATCATTCTCTTGTTTTCCTGTTTTCACTAGATTTTCTTTTGCCTTAAAAAATCTATTCTCAATTGGTCTCAGTAAGGTTTGTTTAGAAACAAAATACTGAAAGACCCTCCACAAATCTTTTATAAGGCAAGCAGATTGGAGTTTACTGGAAAAGGAAAACAAAAATATAAGGAGAAATCATAAATGGTTATCTCAAAAATGATCTGGCCACAAAATATTCCCTTAGAGATGGTGCTTCTCTATTAAATTACTTGCTATTTGAAAAATTAAACCTAGAGATGCATAGTGTGGTGTGGAAGGCAGATATCATTAGGAAGATGAATGAATGCAATCTCTTCTTTCTCCTGCTTAAATCACTGGTAAGCAAAAAGCAATGTATCAGTTTAGAAATGTAGTCTAAAACTGACCTCTGAAATGTACTCCTTTGCATAGAATTACCTACAAAGTCAAGTTACTACTATAAAATTTAGAATTATATGATTAAATGCAGAATATCTTAGAGTGAGTTTCAGTATTTGCTTTTTGTATTTAACTTATTTCCTTAATTTAACTACAACAACCCATCCAGCACATTAAACTAATTGGTTTTCCCCTAATATACCTATGCGATTCTTCTATATGTAGTTTCTTATTAACTTTTGAAATAGAAATCTGATTTGTAAGCTACATGAATTCAATTCTGATTTTAATATTACCTTATCTTTGTTTTATGGTATACATTTTTGAACAGTAGCATATCCATCTACATACCTGTAAAGATTTTTTTCTCTAATCAGAAATATTTATAAGAGTGGAACAGAGTTTATATATAGTCCCACAAAATAATTATTCCTTTTTTCACTGGAATAAAACCTTTCTTCATCTTAATCTTTGGTCTAAAAGCGTAACTTTTTAAATCTTTTTTCTTTGGAATTCCCTGATTACTCATAATTCACATGACAAAAGGTAGTAAGATTATTGTGGTTTAATATTCAAGGTACAATGATGTTTTCTCAAAAATCCATTGTCCTTTGTGGGATATGTTTTGCTACTTCACCTAAAATATTGAAGATAATTCTGCACATTTTCCTTAAGTTTTAGATATACACAAATTATACTAAGTTTACTCCCTCATAGCTTTATTTAACATTTATTGCATATACTGTTGGATAAATTAGATATTGGACTATTTAAAATAAAATCATAAAATAAATGTAACTGTTTAGAGAGTTGACATAGGTGGACCAGTTAAGTCTAGTTCTGAATTTGATCATTGACAGAGGAAAAAGGATATTTTAGGTGTAAGATACCTATTGAGACAAGGCCAAGGAGATGGACAAACATAAAGACAGCAAGAATTGAACAAACAGACATTGTAATGAAGGGTAGTGGAAAATAAGGTTTAAACAGAATGTCAGGTTTAAGACCACGAAATTACCCAACGGCAGGTTAAAGATTTGGGAATCTCATGCAAAAAGAAAATGGAGAATAATGAAAGATTAAGAGTAAATAGTGAAATGATTAGAGTTAATGTGATTAACCATCAGCAAACTATAAAATGATTTAAGATTAGAAAACTCTGTGAGCAAACTATTGACTCATCCAACATTTATTTAACACCAACTATCTACAGAGTGCTGTTAAGCACTACAGAATTGCATAATAGAATAAAAATTCCTGTTTCAAATCTTGCAAACCATTGAAAGACAAGTTAAACATTGTAAATTAAACCACAGCAGAATAAATAACAATTAAAAATGTTAAATGTTTGCTCTGATGCAGTAAGGATTAATCAAATCACACGAGTAGTTTTGTGATAAAGAGTAGACAGCCTGGATGTTACTATCTGGCCCTACTGTCTCTTAGCTAGGTGACATTAGCCCACTTCCTCCCTCTGTGAATAAGTTTTTCATCAGAGGGATGAAATGTACTTTTATTAATTCTCACAACTAACCTATGAGATGGGTTTTAACTACTATTTTCCCATTTTCCTATTACTATTTAACTACTATTAAATAGTAGGTAAAACCCATCTCATAGGTTAGTTGTGAGTATTAATAAGATATAAAAACATTTAGTACAACATCTGGAATATTTACAAAACGTGTTTGCAGAAATTAATTCAGAGATGACTCTTATGTTAACAGTAAAGAGGGAGGTCCTGGGAAAGAACATTTACCTCAGAATTTTTTGAAAATAAGATTTACCTTAACATAGTCTTCACAGAGACATCTGATTTGTGACTAAAATAACTTTAAAACCTATAGATAAGAAAAAGAATAAAAGTCTAGGCAAGACTATACATCAGACACCTAATGAATTCTGCAAGATATAAAATGCTACTATACATTTGTTAAAAAATATGTAATGTTATGATTTCACTTATATTTGAAAAGAGATACTCGGTGATGACCGATTTAAAGAAATTATACGTGAAGAGCCATTAAGGGAAATGGAGCTGAAATCATACTGACTCAGGAAGATAAGATGAAATTATGAAAAAGGGAAGCTGCAGGGGGGTAGGAAATGGGGTTTAGATAGAGGGCTCTACTAGAGATGGAATTTGGAGAGCATGATAAGTGAGTGTTTGTGAAAACTGAGATGAAGAGAGAAAAGGACAACTAAGGTCTTAGCTAGTAGGTTTAGATTCCATTATAAAGTCAATAGGTATAGAAAGAACATATCGAAGCACATTTTAGAAGGAAAGATAAGCGTTGCTCGACTGAGCATACAAAGAAGAAAGTCCTCAGAGGATGAAGGTGGATGGCCTGCTGGAAGATGGGAAGATTTATTGTGAGTCATCCACACAAGTTCAGCAGCATAGGTCAGGATATTTGCTGATGCTTCTTAGGTAAACCCCATGGATTAAAGAGGCCAAAACAAACAAACAGAAAAGAAATAATCAAATAATCAACTAGTTAATGATAAGAATATTTGTTAGAAATTTATTACTTCTATCTTTTCCTTTTCTAAAATAAAGAATGACTTGTTTAAATTCATTCATTTGTCTTTCCCTTCATTTTGAAGAGTTTATAAGTGATAATATGAGGGATGTCTGGAGAGTATGCAGCCAGGTAATATGAAGAATAAGGACATACATGGCAGGATACTTTCCAGACAACACTCGTATACCACTGTAGAACCACTATAAAAAGGCGATATGGCATCTTAGAAGGGTACAAGTGAAACTTACTAAATGTAGCATATAAATGTCTTAACACAGTAACTAATAAAATTCCATGAAAGCTATGTTAACCAGTTTGATGAAAATATTTCAAATTGTACATAAAACCAGCACATTGTACCCCATGATTGCATTAATGTACACACCTATGATTTAATAAAAAAATGTAATTACTTATAACTCCAACCTGTAGAGTTAAAATGTTTAACATTTTTTGTTTATAAACTACTGGGCTACTTCCTTTGCAAATATACCTAATTTTAGAAAATGCATGTTCACTTCCTTAGCATTTTAAATAATTATCAAATTATCATAAGATTGAACCTTCATCTCATGTCTTTACTGAAATAAAAATTAACACTTATTTTTCTTGAATTTGCCCATTCTAGAACTACCATTGTTGGCCATCATTTACATAAAATACAATAAGAAAACTTGATTTCCTATTGCTTCTGGAAGTCCTCTGTAATCTCAAGAGGAGATAGTGTCTGGACAAAAGCAGCATGTGAAAAAGGACATAAGTAAGTAAGACGTCCTTGTTCTCAAAGATCTATCCATCCCAGCACAGAAGTATTTATGTATCTATATAATAATCTTCAGACTTCAAGACTCTTCCAAATATATAGAAAGCTGCAGAGAGTATTGTCTCTACTGTATCAATGAGAGAAAGCTACACAATGTATTATATTCTCCTTGACTTTGACAGAGAGCTGGAGTCATATAACAAACCAGCCTGAAATTTAAGAAAGATAGGGCATACGTACTAACTCATCTGTTAGTAGAAGAGGGGTATAGGCCAGCATATAAGCAAGTAAATGAAAATAAAACTGTACTACAACTTTTAACATATTGCTAAGTCTGAGTGGAAACTGGCATTAAGTAAAGAACTGGCAAGCAAACTCAACTTCACAACCTTCCTGGGTGGACATGAGAAATACTGAGAGTGAGGATTATGGAAGGAAGGCAGCTTCGGCTGAAAGAGAATATGAAGAACTACCCAATCCATTTTTTTATAAACAACAAAAGCCTTAAGTCATTAAGAGAAGGGCCCAAACCATTAGAAATCTAAAACTGAGGCTGACCAAGGCAAAGGAGATAAGCCTTCCCTTTCTTTCACTACAAAGCTGGTGTAAAACAGTATCAAGAAATAAGTAACACTGGCGAAGAGTAAAGAACAGCGAGAGAGATGCTTTGAGATGCAGGAGCACAGTGAAATGGACTGATCCTGGGCAGTGAGGGAAATCCCCTGACAATTCAGTTAAAACACAAGGAGACGCTGGACTGTGAAGCTGGCAGTTCCCTGAAAGTATCTATAGCATAACCAATACCCAAATCATGCACAATTCCTGAAAATCTTGACTCAACTTCCCCACTATAGGCTTAGCAGGAAAAAAAGCCAAGCTTATGCCCAGTCATAAATGCCCTTTCCCTCTTTCGTATGCACTATGTGTGAATGCTGCTAAAAATTATGACAAACACAAACCAGGGAGAAAGAAAAACCAAACGCATGAGGAACAAAGTGGTCAACAGAAGACTCAGATAACCTAGATGTGGAAATTATAGGTTAAAAAAATTAAAAGAAGGGACCTCTAATCAATATGTTGAAGTTGCTAAAGAAATTGGGCAACATGCATTTCAACAGAAAGCAGAAAATAAGAATGAGAGTTAAGAGGGATGAAGTATGATGTTGGTGAACTCATCATTAGACTTAACACATCCAAGACAAATTGTGAATAGGTAAAGAGAAGAGAAAGAAAAAACAAAAAGAAAACCAAATATACGACCATGAGATACAGAATGATATTGATACTGGAGTTTCAGGTTCTTGGTTTCGGTGATTTGAAGAATAAATCCGTGGATCACAGATCAGTGCTAAGACAGAATTTATTACAGAAAAGAATTCAAAAACACTAAAGCTCCCCGTAGAGAGAGAAAACCCAAGTCAGGAGTGAAAAACTCTCTCTGCATCTCTCCCCGTCCCTCCCTCCTGGGTTCTTTGTTTAGGGGTATATATAGGCGCATAAGTTTTTTCTATATGAGGCCAGGAAATGAATGGACACAGTCTCTTCCCCTGGGGCAAGGCGAATGAATGTATTAATGAATGGATACAGTGCATTCATGGAACTGAGGCCCAGGAAACTTCCGTGAAATTGACCTAGGCATAGGAAATGGGGGTTCCATATTTAGTCATATGTGCAAAGTGAAGGAGACGCCAAAGTGCCCGTGTCTCCAGTAGTTGTCCAGCCAGTTTGGCTATTGGAGCCTCCAGTAGGGGTCGGAGGTCCCCCCACGTTGCCTATCCTCCAGCCTGCTGGTTCCCCAGCTGGCTGCTCCCGCACCAACACCGCCAAGGTGGAGTTGGGGCACCACCTGTCCTGTATCAATAGCAAATGGGAGCACATGCCGCATGAAATCATAATAGTAGAGAAACAAGAAGATGTAAGAAATATTTGAAAAGACAATGGCTAAGGATTTCCAAAATAATGAAAAACATTGAAGCAAAGAAGTCAGAAAATTTCAAATGGAATAAAAGAGAAATGAAACCCAAACAAACAGAAAACTATTTAAAAACATACACTTATAGATATATTATACTCAAACTGCCATAGAACGGGTGAAAGTCAATGTGAAACATTTAGTATGTATCATGCAGAATGAAGCAAAAAATCATGAAGATAAAGAGATAAACAAAACACCTTAGGTATAAAGGAGCAAAGAAACTACGGAAGCTTACTAGTCAAAAACTATGCAAGGCAGATGACGACTGGCTGGCAATTTTTTCTTTTGCTGCGTTTTAGCCTTTGTTCTTATTTTTACATGAAATTACACATACACTTACTGTGCCCCATTTTCAGTACGTGGAGTTTTTTCCCTTATTACCTTCATCCAATGATGTTGATATGGGAATTTCGTCTTCAGTGGTCTTGGTGATTGGAAGAATGAATCCATGGACCACAGGTCAACGGTAAGACAGGATTTATTTACAGATAAGAAAAGAATACAGAAACACCAAAGCTCCTGGCAAAGAGAGCCAAGGTCGGGGAAAGAGCTCTCTCACTCCCTCTCTTTGACTCTCTCTGGGCTCTTTGTCCAGGGATATATATATGTATGTATGTGTATATATATATATTCCCATGGATTCCTCTGTAGTTACATTTAGCTGAAATTCAGTGGGAAGTGAAGGGCTACAATCCCTTTCATTCAGGGTTAGGAAACTTACATGGAAATTTACCATGCCTAGGAAATGGGGGTTCCCTGTTCAGCTACAAGTGAAGGAGAGGGAGATCTAAGGTGCTGTTGTCTTCCCAACATTTGTTTGGCCCCTCTGGTCACTGGAGCCTCCTACAGGGACCCCCTGTCTACCCTCCAGCCCTGCTGGTTCCTCTCCAAGCTGCCAATGCATCAACTCTGCCCAGGCAGAGGCAGCAGGTCTGCCCCTCAGCTCCCCTCAGTTCCCTGCAGCTGGCTGGAGGCCACCTGTCCTGTATCAATGTGACATTCTTGAATATTACTTTACATGGTAAATGAGACTTTGCAGATGTCATTAAGTTTACTAGTCAGTTTACTTTAAAATAGGGAGATTATTCAACATTCTTCAAGCAGACAATGTAATCACATGAGTTGGTAAAACAGAGCTTTCTTCTGGATGAAGGTAAGAAAGAAAATCAGAGAGATAAAGCATGAAAAGGACTCAGTGTGCCTGGCTGGTCTGAAAATGTACAGAGCCGCATGAGGAGCATGAGAAGGAGTGGATTTCTCTAACATACTGAATATGTTTTTGCAGGGAGTCCCATAAGCCTTACAGTTCTAACACCTGATTTCAGGCTTTATGTGGAGAAACCAGTTGAGAGATGTTGTCTTAGAATTGTGACTAAGAAAAACTATGATTAAAGGATGGATGATTTCTAATATCACTAAATCTGTGATTATTTTCCAAACAGGCAGTAGAAAAGTAATACATCAGATATTTAGCCAAGAAAAATAAAAACACCTGCTCTGTGCCCGCAGCTCAGTGGGTAGGGAACCAGCCACATACACCAGGGCTGGCAGGTTTGAACCTGGCCCCGGCCTGCTAAGCAACTATGACAACAACAACAAAAACAAAACAAAACAAAACAAAAATAGCCAGGCATTGTGGCGGGGACCTGTAGTCCCAGCTACTTGGGAGGCTGAGGCCAGAGAATTGCTTAAAGCCCAAGAGTTTGAGGTTGCTGTGAGCTGTGACATCATAGCACTCTACCAAGGGTGATGCAGTGAGACTCTGTCTCAAAAAAATCAATAAAAAAAAACACTATCACACAAAAACCTGTACACATTTATATTGGCTTGATTTATAACTACCAAATATGGGAATGACCTACATATCCTTCAAATAATAAACATAAATAAGCAGTGTTTCTCTTATGTACCAATGGTAGGTAAAATTTGATATCTATCTTGAACGTTAGAAATCTCTCTTAATATAATGTTATTTGATTCTGCATTATATATGATAACGTCAGGAATTATAAAAGTATTATAAAAGTCTAAGATTGTCTAATATTAACTCAGCTTATCCTCCGTTTTTTAGGTAGCCTTTTACTTTCTCATAGAAAAAATTGAATTTGTTTGAATTTTGTTTTCACTTTTCAAATTCATATAATTTCTTATCCAGTACTATCTATTCTGCTATGTGAAAAAAAATGGATTAGTAGGTGATTTAATCTCTTATGTTCTCAGAGTTTTGCCTGACTGTTCTCTGATAACTAATGCCATCTCCTGCCTTTTTTAAGTTATAAGAGCTAGGTTATCTTTACAATTTTTCAGATTTTTTCTTAGTGTTTTAAAAAATGTAGTATAATTTCTCAAAAATAACATTTGCTAAAACATTTAAAAAGTTCAACATATTTTCATGATATAAACCTCTCATAAAATTACGATTGGAAGGGAACTTTATTAACATAATAAAGAACATTGCCCTAGCTGAAAGATTGTGCCCCCAAAATTCACATGTTGAAATCCTGTTAATTTGATGGTAGGAGGATGTGGGGCTTTCAGTGTGTGATTAGGTCATGAGGATGGAGTCCTCATGAATGACATCAGTGCCCCTATAATAAAGAGCCCTGGAGGAGAGTTTCTTTGCCCCTTCAATCATGTGAGGACATAAAGGTAACAAAACCAGGAAGCTGCCCTTCCTGGGCACTGAATCTGATCATGAACTTCCCAGCCCCTAGAACTATGAGGATCAAATAATGCCATTTATAAGCCACTCAATCTATAGGAATTTGTTTTAGCAGCTTGAAACTAAGATGGGCATTTATGAAAAACCTACAGCTAACCTCATACTCATAGTGAAAGACTAAATTCCACTTATTTTAGGAATAAGACAAGGATGCCCATTTTAGCCAGAGCAACTAGACAGAAAAAAAAAAGAAAGCATCCAAATTAGAAAGGAAGAAGTAGAATTATGTCTATTAGCAGATATCATGGTCCCTATATACACAAAATCTTAAAGAATATACACACATACACACGTGCTCACACAAAGTTTTGGAGCTAATAATAAAATTTAGCGAAGTTAAAGATCACACAATCAACACAGAAAACATCAGCTATGTTTCTGTATGGAAGGAAAAAGTAATCTGAAAAGAAATTTTTGAAAATAATTCCATTTCATAGCATTTGAAATAATCAAATACCTAGAAATTTAACTAATAACATTAAAAACTATGGGTGAAAAAATTAAGAAAGAAATAAATGAAAAAACATTTGTGTTCATAGAATGCAGAAGTAATGTTAAAATGGCAATACTAACCAAAGTAATTTACAGTGTCAATGCAATCTCTATCACAATGCTAAGTCTTTTTTATTTGATTTGATTTTGCAGAAATGGAAAAGATAATCCTCAAACTCATTTGTATTATAATTGCCACTGGATTTCCACATGTAACAACAGTGGAAAAAAAAAAGTTGGGCCTCTATCTCATACCGTATACATAAATTAACTCAAAATGGGCCAAAGACATAATAGCAGGTAAAATCATAACATTCTTGAAAGAAAGCATGGGGTAAATCTTTATGACCTTGGTTTTGGCAGGGAATTCCTAGATATGATGTCAAAAAGTGAGTAATAAAAAAATAAATAAGCCAGATTTCACTGAGACATAATCAAGAAACTAAAATGGCAGCCTATGATGGGACCAAATATTTGTAAATCATGTATCTGATAAGAGTCTAGTCTTCAGATTATACGAAGAAATCTTACAATGCAACAGAAAGATAAAAGACCCAATTGAAAGGTGAGTAAAGTCATGAATAGACGTTTTCCCAAAGAAGCTATGCAAATATCCATCCCTTTAAAGGGGTGCTTACATCATTAGTCATTAGCGAAATGTGAAACAAAACCACAATGAAGGACAACTTCATGCACACTCAAAAGGCCATAATTAGATGGCGCCTGTGGCTCAGTGAGTAGGGCGCCAGCCCCATGTACCGAGAGTGGCAGGTTCGAACCTGGCCCTGGCCAAACTGCAACAAAAAATAGCTGGGCATCGTGGTGGGCACCTGTGGTCTCAGCTACTCGGGAGGCTGAGGCAATAGAATCACCTAAGCCCAAGAACTGGAGGTTGCTGTGAGCTGTAATGCTATGGCACTCTATCGAGGGCAAGAAAGTGAGATTCTGTCTCTAAAAAACAATAAGTGAAATAAATAAATAAATAAAATGGCCATAATTAAACACAACAAACACGTTGGCAAGGATGTGGAGAAATTGGATTGCTTATACATTGCTGGTGAGAATATATAATTGTTCAGTTACTGTGGAAAATAGTTTGGTGGTTTCTCAAAACATTAAGCACAGACCTACCATATAGCCTGGCAATTTCACTCCTAGGTATGTTCCCCCAAAATAAAAAGAGACGCTCCGACAACTACATGTTCACACATTTCATAGCAGCATTATTCAGAATGGCCACTAGGTGAAAACAATGCAGATTTGCCCCAATGATGAAGGGATAGAGGAGTGGTGGTGTACACATACGACAGGATACTATTCAGTCACAGAAAATGAAATAGTGATCTATGTGGCAACAGAGACGAACCTCCAAAACATTATGCCAAGTGAAAGAAGAAAGTCACATATTGTAGGATTGCGTTTATAGGAAATATTCCAAATAAGTAAATCTATAGAGAGAAATGCGGATTGGTGATTCTAGGGGCTGGAGAAGGGAGAGAGGAGAAACTGCATATAAGGGTGTTTATTTTGGAGTGATGGAAATGTCATGAGAGACGTGGTGGTTGTACAATATCGTGAAAGTACGAGATTTCTCTGAATTGTTCATTTTAAAATGGTTTATTTTATAGTATGTGAATTTCATCTTTATAAATTGGTTTAAAGATAATGGCTTCTAATTACAGATGTTCATCTTCTCAAGATGCGTATCATCCAGCAGAACTGAGTTGCATACATGGAAATATTTTAGTTATGCAATACACATGTAGGAGTCTTAAGAAACTATTTTTGAAGCCGCGGTGAAGCCTTCCCTTCTTGTTTTATCCTGCGGACAGTCCACAAGGTTGATTTCCGAAGGATGGAGAGAGCAGAAGGAAGCTAGTATGGTGTTTAATCAATTTCTTAGTCTAGCTAGGAAAAAGATCATGTCTGAAGTCTTCCTTCTGGTTCTGTAGAATGGATAATCCCATTATCAATAGAGTCGATTATACCTGCATAAAGTTGTATTCTTATGCAGTTCTTATGATTGCAGTTTTTATATTTAAACTTGCTTGATTTTTTTCTTGAATAACAAACGATATTAATTAGGATTCTTTTTTATTGGCTTAACCTACTACTTTTCTTCCCTAAATTTTTTTGCAGTGATTTACCTTCAAACAAATTTTTCTCACTGGTAACACTGTAATCAAAAAGATGAGTCATTCCTAGTTTATCCCTTTATTTATATAAAAATTATCAAAATCTGGCATTCCATGAGTCCCTTCGATGTTTGGACACATTGGTGACTGGGCTTCTGCTCAACCAATAATTTGTTATTAAAGTATCTAACTAATGTCTCATCTGACACAAAGCTTCTCTGGTAAACCCACTGCACTAAATAACTACTTTCTCCACCTAGCTCACATGTGTTGATTATAATTCCTACCATATAACCATTTTCTATTGATCCTTCCCTCCGAACTTTAATACACAGTATTGGATTCCCTTTGATTTCTCTTCTTAGATTGTGTACGTTTAAGACATGCAAAGTGATAACAGCATGTTTCTCTTTTGCATGCTTATCTTATAAATAATCTATGCCGGTTAAGCCTTTTTTTTCTTAAAAGCCATTTCATTAGACTCTAGTTATGATATAGTCATAATCAAAGTACTACTTAAGGCTTACATTGACATATGTACAGAAATTTAATCCTGAATCTTTCTGTGGGAAGACAGGGAGAGAAAAGATATTGTATGGCAAGGGAAGGAGCAAACAAAGCAGCTTTGAGAATGCTCGTTGGTGTTTGAATTGCCAGGAAAACGCCTTCTGGTTCATTTCTGTGATCACAAATGTCTGCTTTGAGCAGCTTGTGGATTTAGGTATCTTTTGTCAGATGTACTGATGTTTGTAATCCCTCCTTTCCTTCTTTGAATTCTGCTTCTCTCCTGCCCTATTGCTTTGGAGTTTCATTTTCTTTTGGAAGTGGTTCTTTGTGCTCTTATTGATACTTCATGTTGAATGTGTTCACAGAGGTTGTACGATTTCCTCGGTGATGTAGTTATGCACAAGTTTAATCAGTCTGCACTGGCAAAGTTGTTATTCCACAGACTGTGCTTTATTTGAAATATGAAGAAAACAATAAGCTGATTTTTGCAAAGGCTGTCTATTCCCTCTGCATTCATGCACTTTACACGTGTTTAAACCATTATTGACACTTGTAAATGTCAGGATATTTTCTCTTTCTCTCAATATTATTTTAAGAGATATTGTGTTCAAGAAAAAGAATTGTTAATATTCAAAGCGTTCTGAGGCTACTAAAATATTTCTTTGTGCCAAACAGTTCTGTTTAATTTCATGCAGTGACAATTAAGGTCCAGTGAGTTTCCTATTGACCTTATATTTTTAAAAAACACAGTTTAGGTGGAGAAGAGCGATGTGGATGGAATTTTAACTTATGGAACATGTGAAACTAGAGATCCTTATAAAACTATATACAGTAGAACCTCCATAGATGAACATCCTCATGTATTGACCCTTCCTTAAGTTAACCTAATTTTCATAGACTGGAGATGCACCACACATATGTATCAGTACAATAGACCTAGTTCCCTGTGTTGACCACCTCTGCATATCGACCAGTTTGGTATAGTCCCTTAGGTGGCCACCTTACAGAGGTTCCACTGTGTATATGTATATATAAAATATATACGTATAGAAATGCTTAATGATATAAAGTATACTATACTCATTATATATTTATACAGTAAATACAACTATCTGAATTAATCCCCAATCTAAACTCTCAATAATGAGACATTTTATTATTTTACATCATAGTTCCTCATTTCTCTGTTATTAAAGTTTTTGTTCACTTATCATTGTTCTCTCAAATGTCTCCAAGCATTGGACAGGAAATGATGAATTACTATATTTCTCTTATGACACAGATATCAATCGTATCCATTTAAAAGAGAAAATAAAGCATTCTGGCACAGTAGCATACCCCATACTGAAAGACACATTTTGACAGGGTCTTAGATAGAGGGCATTGGGTCTTACTCTCCCATGGGTAACTAGGGTTTTAAAATGTACATGTGAGAAGCCTGATTAGAATCTTCAATTAAAGAAAAACAACAACAAAACATGGCTGACTCAGGTGGTTCTTTTTTTCCCCCTACATTTCTGGCCTTTTTGTTTTGTTTTCTTTTGATTGATTTTCTGTTCTTTAAATGGACTGCCAGTAAGGAAGTGCAAAACACAGGAGATAAGTAAAAGTCACTTTCAAAAACAGTCAAAAAGATATTTTTAGTGAGCGGGAAGAAGCTTTACTAAGTTGTGTGTAGTTTAATTGAGTTAGATGGGAGTTTAGGTACATACCGAATCAGAAATCTGAGTTTGGATTTCTGTTCCTTGCTATCTTATGAGCTGTGTAAATTTTCCCAAGTCAGTTAGCTTTTATGGACATAAGATTACAGTTCTTATTGACAGCTATAAACGGAATAGTTTTTATGGCATATTCTAATACTGTGGGATAATAAACAGTCAATAAACATTATTATTGCTATTCTTGTTAATATTATGTAATGGTAGAATGAGTTAATGCCTAGACTAGGAAGGGAGGTAACAAGCCTAATGAGCATAATCATAAATTAATTAAATTCAGTTTGGAACTTTCAGGTAACTACAGAACAACTATAGAAAACAATATAAAGAGAAATGAATAGGGAGTTTCCTATTAAAATGTGTAATTGAATATTTGCAATAGACTCCATCACATTAGCATCTTCCTACAAAGTGCAGGAGTTTAACACTAATTCTCAGCACCTACTACACAGTCTTACCACAGAATAGATAATAACAGTTTGTTTCATGAATTCACCTGCAGGTGAACACGTGACCCTACATATGTTCTTATATATTTTATAAGGTTTGAGCAATGAATAATCTCCTACTGTTGCTTCTAGTTCTGGCCCATACCCATTCTTGGATTCAGTAAAGAAAAGAAGCATGAATAGTTTGAGAAAAGAAAAGTTAATCAGAAGTGAAGGGGGTTTGAGGAAATTCTCTGCCGGGGTAGCAGATCACAGGGTGAGCTACTATAGAATTACCAGGTTTCCTAACACCAAAAACAGATTGGAGGAAGTTTAACTAAATCTTTTCTAATTCAAAAGAGATGTGCTAAATTGATGGGAATAGTGAAAATGACTAAATTATAAAGATGAGAGGGTGGAGCAAGATGGCAGCCGAGTAACAGCTTCCTTGCGGCTGGGCACGGTGAGACTGGGGAGAGAGGACTTCAGGCATCTCTGGCAGGCGGGTTCTGCCCAGGAACTTCCCCTTGGGGACACAGGGAGACAGCATGAGGCTTCTGGACACCCTGAGGAAGGCAAAAGCGGCAGAGACTGGGCAAGTGGTTGCGTCTGTTCGTTCGGTCTGATCCTGTCGGCGGCTGTGGGTGGGGCAACAGTGGGACTGCAGGCTGGAAAGGCCTTGCCTG